>JANHFL010005183.1:0-13998 GCA_032468155.1 Oxyrhabdium leporinum
TTCTTTCTTTCTTTCTTTCTTTCTTTCTTTCTTTCTTTCTTTCTTTCTTTCTTTCTTTCTTTCTTTCTTCATTTATTTATTTGTTTATCATATTTCAAGGTTTCCCATGTGTCATATAGTAAATATTTGATCATTTTGAGGATGTAGCCCACAGGCAAAAGTATCTCATAAGATTTTGGGTGGTCAGGATATATCCTCACGTACCCTTTACTGAATTTCTGAAGAAATGAAAGGATATAATCAAACAAATATATATTTATTTGCATATCCTGATTGTAAGCTTTTGGGAGAAAGGAAAATGGGTTTTTATAAAATCTGAAACTTGTGGGATCTCAGCAATAATTTTCTGAGACACCAAAGTAACTGTAGATCTGTGTCATGAAGTTGACTGTCTTTTCTAAATACCCAACCTTTTTTATTATTTCTATAATTCTCGATAATACAATTTGTATAATTGTTAAGCAAATCACTGTGATTATTAAGTGAATCATTTCCCCCAATGACTTTGCTTGTCAGGAACCAGCTGGAAAGGTCACAATAAAATCACATAACCCTAGGACACAATTGTTGTAAATAAATGCTGGTTGTCAAGCACCCAGATTTTGATCACATGACCATGGGGATGCTTCAATGGTCATAAATGCAAGGACCGGTCATAAGTCACTTTTTTTCATTGATGTTATGACTTCAAATGGTTGCTAAATGAACTTCTGTTAAATCCATGAGTATCTCTACAGCGGTAGCAGTATAGCAATAGAAAATAAGATGCCAGGTGATCAAAGCCTATTTAAGAAAATAAAATGCTGAACAGTGGGAAAAGATTTGCAGATCCCTGCCTGCAATATACTAGAAGTAAGATTCATCCAATAAATCTACTATTTATCAGGTGTTGACAAAGCAATAATTAACTGAGCACAATGCACAGCAGCATTTTTTTTCAGGATTACTAGCCTCCATGGCTTTAAAATTGTATGAGACCAAATTAAGAAAGGTAGCTACATTAATAGTTAATAGCTATTAGATGTTTTCTATCAGACTCTTTCTGGATATTATTGGTGCCAAATGGAGATAGTATTATTTAGAATAGAATAGAATAGAATAGAATAGAATAGAATAGAATAGAATAGAATAAACAGAGTTGGAAGGGACCTTGGAGGTCTTCCAGTCCAACCCCCTTAGGGGGTATACCATTTCAGACAAATGGTTGTCCAATTTCTTCTTAAAAACTTCCAGTTTGGAGCATTCACAACTTCTGGAGGCAAGTTGTTCCACTGATTAATCATTCTAAGTATAAGGAAATTTCTTGTTAGTTCTAGGTTGCTTATCTCCTTTATTAGCTTTTTCTCTCCTTGATTAGATGTTGGATACATTATCATTGTCTAACAAAAGTTTATTCATATTGCAGAATAAGGCTCTTTAATAATAGCAGCAGTGATGTCCCATGGGTAGTCAGCTTTTATACTACCCATGCAGAATTTCCCAACAAAAAACAACAATCCCACTTTTTTTTAACAAAACCTGGCAATATGACTTAATGGCCTTGTTATACTCATGGGACTGCAAGGCCTGATCTGACTTAATGGGACATGACTCTAGAATGGAAATAATGCTTCTCCTTAATTTAGTAAACAAAACTAAGATATTTTCTTTTAAAAAACAGTCTAGCTTAGAATGAACACAAAACTTCTATATTTTTTCTTAGTAGGAAAGGGAAATCAAAATATGTCACTAAACTCCTCAAGACATGTGTTCAGGTCTCACAAGAAGTCCCTCTTAATTAACTGCAAATAGTAGTCCAAAAATTGGACCAAACGTTGATATTAGAATGCAGTCTTTTAGGCTCAAAAGGAATAAGTACACAATGAAACTTCCTATAGAAGAGATGAAAATTAATGTGAATACACAGTTCCTTAAAATTTCTGTGGCTGATGCACGGCTATCTCATGCTGATCATTTGAATGCATAGTACTTATAACATTATGAATTGTATTCATTATTTTACATACAATATTAATTAATCCTCCGTTAATCATTAAAGAATTAATCAGGCACTTTGAATCATAAGTTCATACAGTTGGAAAGGGCCATTTTAACCACTGAGTCTAGCCCTCTCTTCATAGCATGAATCCAGACTAAAATACTCTACTGACATCATTCTGTAGTCTCTGCTTGAGTGCATGCAATGAGTGGAAGCCTACCTGAACAACTGTTTCCACTGTCAAACTGTTCTAATTGTCAATTTTTCTAAAAGGCATATTACATTATTTTATAGCAATATATATAGAATAGAATACAGCAGAGCAGAGCAGAGCAGAGCAGAGCAGAGCAGAATAACAGAGTTGGAAGCGACCTTGAAGATCTTCTAGTCCAACCCCATGCTCAGGCAGGAAACCCTGTACCATTTCAGACAAATGGTTGTCCAATCTTTTCTTAAATACTTCCAGTGTTGGAGAATTCACAACTTCTGGAGGAAAATTGTTCCACTGGTTAATTGTTCTAACTGTCAGGAAATTTCTTCTTAGTTCTAGGTTGCTTCTCTCCTTGATTAGTTTCCATCCATTCCTTCTTGTCCTGTCCTCGGGTGCTTTGGAGAATATACTAACTGAATATAGCGCTCTTTATGACTTGAACTAGCAACCAATAGCATATCCTTAATTACTTTCCCCCAGTTTATTCTCATATTTCTTGTGAACATACTGTGTTAAATAACTCATAAAATTAAGTATAAAAAATAATACAATGGAAATTTTAAAAAGGAAGAAATATAATCAACTGTCAACTACTCATCCCATGCCGTGCAACATGAATTACTATTCTTTTTTATGCCACTATTATCCTACATGGGAGACATTGTCATAATTACTGAGGAAGGCATAGTAGTTCCATTATTCAAAAGCTCGGATATTTTGAAAGATCTACAAAGACACTTATTTCTTCCAACTGAATGTTTACCCATATTTACCCATATTTTTACCCATACTTATTAAATAAGTAGTCTTACAGATCAATGAGTAAGTAAATGCTTTTTTTAAGTAATTGCTAATAGCATTGTACTGTTAAACCTCTGTGACTTTTGTGTGTTGAAATTTATTCAATTTCTTTGCAGTCAAAATTAAAAGCAAAGAAGATATAGAAAAAGCTTTGTCTGAAATGTTCCATATCATATCAAATTTAATCTATGTCAGGATTCCAAGTAATATGCCCATAGCAAACAGAACTCTGAGGCAAGTAGGTTCCTCAAAGAATAGGTTTATTAGACATATCATATTGGCACAGGCTGGTGAAAACCAACTCTGTTCCTGTGGTTTTCACCTAATTAAACATAAAAGTTTTTCCCCTTCCCCAAATAATCAGTCACATGGTCCAATCAAGATGCCATCCAGTTGTCTAGTAACTTCATTCCTCCTCTCTCCGACCACCAGTGGGAATGTCCTTGGTTCCCAGGAGAAAATATTTTGTTTTGGCTACAAAACACCAACTATCTCTATTTCCCCCCTCAGCTCCAGTGTGGCAATGCTGAGGCTTCAAAATGGCCTTGGTCAGGTCAGCTTCAGGATTGACACTTTAATCTCCAAATGATGCAGTATAACCATTAAGCAAAAAAAAAAAATTGTATAGCAAATGAAATATTAGTTCACAAAGTCTTTCAGTTAACATAAATGGGGTGCGACAGGGTACAAGCATGGATGGGTAGAACAATTTCATTTTTAATGCTCATTTATGTTTTAGTCTGCCAATCAGGACATTTTTTTGATGCGATAGATTGGGTAATAATGTGAATTATCATCATTAAGCACACAATGATATTGATCTAAACACTAACATTTCTGATTTCTATAGTTGATTTCTTTGATATTATTTCTATTGAAGTGATATTGCAAAGTGACAGGATTTACAAGGACTTCTGGCATGAAATATTTGTTTATTCCAATTATATACTTATGTTTTCATGTCAATTTATGTTTTCATGTCAATTTATTTTCCAAACAAAATTAAGAAGCTGTTGCCTATTATTATAATACATTTGCAGTACAGCCACAGAAGCATGCCAAGTATTCTTTGAAGACACAATGTTATCCTAATTTTTAAAATAAATCTGTATTAATAATTCATATTTCATACAATGTCCAGACTGATGAAGAAAATCAATAAGCAAGCAAAGGCGCTTAATGTGTTCTCTGTGTGTCATTTTTGTCTTGCAATTCTGTTAATATTTGAACATATGAAATAATTCCCACAAGCTCTGTGGAATATGGATACATTCCTACATACAATTATCTACATCACGGGTGTCAAACTCACATTGTCACAGCGGCATCACTTGACGTATCGGGACTTTTTTCCCCTTCACTAAATCGGGTGTGGTCTAGGCCAGCGCCTGACTTGGAGTTTGAGAGTCCTGCTCTACATTCCTTTGTCTATTGTTCTCACATTGTCTTCACTGAATGCACATTTTAATAGTCATCTAATTCTGGAAATGATCTGTCAGCCCAAATGATCATAGAAATCCAGGACGCCGTGTTACACCAATATTTTCATTTAGCACACACATTCACATGCAATCTGTAAAGTTAAATAACGGCATATTACTTCGTAGCTTACTGGACTATAGGAAAAACTGGGGCAAATCTTTGATACTGGATACATTTAAAATCTGGTCAAGTATGCTTTTGCTGCATAGCAACTCAGCACCTCATAACCTATTGACACTGAGGGGCAGCTGAATAGAGAAGAAGAGTGAGAAATTCTCCTTGTGTTCCCTTTTTATGTCCTCCTCAACCATTTCTCTGTCTTTGAGACTGCTGATCAATTTCTTCGTTCTCCCTGCTTTATCTTGGCATACAATTTCTTTCACCTCAAGTATTACCTATAACCTTCTCCCTCCCCGCAATTCTACAAGCAAGCCTCTTTCTGTTAAATGACCAAAACCTGTTTCACTAGTCTGATTCAGGTTTGATTCCCATTTTCCAGCAACATAAAAATCACTTCCTTCAACAATAGGCAAGGAAAAGAAGGGGCGGGGGGGAAGTTGTTGGAAGCGTATTTGTATTCTGTGCTGCACAGCCAGCTACCTACTGAACTAAATTATGTATGGTTGGTGATCTGATTTATCAGCCTGCCAGTGTAGTTCAGAAGCAATATACCAAACACACACACACACACAAAAGACTGCCACTATTTTAAATAGCAAAACACTATGAAACAATAAACTTCCTCTTATAATAACTGACAAGTCATTCTGTCTCAGACGTGCGTGCGTGCGTATGTATATTTTATGTATGTGCACATGTACATGTATATGTATAAGTGTACAACATCTGTGTAAGAGTGGGTGTTTGTGTGGGTGTGCATGCACATGCCAGGCTTTCATTTGTCAAATGCTACACTTTTATCATTCTGAGCACGGATTCCCCTCCAGTTTTCAAACTCAGGCCTCACTTTCATGACATAAGCATGTATCTAATAGAGATCAATCTTAGGATGAGTTAATCTCTCTAGAGAAAGCTTTATTTAAATCAAATGAGCATTGAATAGCTTAGATTAAATCCAAAACATCTGATCTTCAAATTAATCTATTTAACCACACTCCGGGGAGCAGGACAGAAAGAAGCCTGAATGTTTTGTGTTCATCCATCTCAGCTTAAATCTTGGAATGAACATATATCTGCTTTTAGTTAACTGAATTATCCAATTCACCCAAAAGTTTCATTTGTTTCTGAGAAGTTCAGAGAACTTTCATTTGATTACACAATTACTGGAAAAGAGGAATGATATATATCTCTCCTGGTAGATTATTTGCTGATCTAATATGCCTTAACTCTAGAGGGAACATATTTTAAGGCAACTAAAATCTAGGAGTGCACGTAAAATAAAACTTGGGACTTCAATATTGAACGAACATTGCTATTTGCCTCATGAAAGAAGAAAAATAATGCAGTAATGAATCAGAACAAGTAGATACTCTCAGGATGCAATCTTGTATTGATTTAGTAGGGAGTAAGCTCTGCTGACCATCAGTAGTGGTGTTTAAAAACTGAGAACATATTTAAAATTGTATTCAGTGTAATACATTAAAGGCTTCATTTGCCTATAATGAATAAAAAGAATATATAAATAATCAGAGTTTAGTGGTAGTCCCTGACCCCACAAAAAAATCTCCCAAACTGTAGACAGCCACAATTTGAAAAAGGCTTACTTATATAATATTGTGCTAAAAAATGTTAAAATACATTAATAGCAATAGCACTGAGACTTATATACCGCTTCACAGTGCTTTACAGCCCACTCTATGCAGTTTACAGAGTTAGCATATTGCCCCCAACAATCTGGGTCCTCATTTTACCAACCTCAGAAGGATGGAAGGCTGAGTCAACCTTGAGCCTGATGGGATTTGAACTGCCAAATTGCTGGCAGCCGATAGTCAACAGAAGTGGCCTGTAGTACAGCACTTAACTACTACGCCACCAAGGCTCTTTAATGCTAAGTAATTAACAATCATGATTGTTCTTGATGGCCCAGGGGTGTCTAAAGCTCTCTATCTATGCTTTAGTTCAGAAGACAAATCATATTCCAGAGTGAGTAGAGGGGAAGAGCACTGCTATTACATTACTTACATATGCTAATATATAATTATTTACATTCTTCTACATAAGTGTTGTAAGTACCATTTATTTACCTTCAGGTTTTCCATTACAGTGGTACCTTGGTACTCAACTGCTTTGAAACTCATCGAATTTGGTACTCAACACATTTTAGTGTGAAAATTTTGTCCCAGTACTCATCATTTGTTTGGTACTCAACAGGTAAGCTAGAACTAGTTGTTGTCGGCTGCCTTGTGATTCACTACATTATTCCTTATGGGGAAAAATTTGTTTGGTACTCATTGTTTTTGGTACTCACAGCACCTCCCAGAACCAATTAACAATGAGTACCGAGGTACCACTGTATTAAGGATGAAAGCCTTCCTAGCAATACAAGGTAGGTTAATGCAAACATTCTGTTATAACAAAAAGGTATGCCCTCTCTTTTCAGCTATTTCCTCTAATTTAAAGAAAGGACATGCTTCCAAATCATCATCTCCTTCTTCCACATCATCTCGCTCTAAACCTTCTAAAGAACCAACAACAAGCAAAACCAGCACAGGGACTCCCAGGGATAAGAAGAAGCATGGGAAACAGGTGACGACACGAACACCATCTGATGGGGACATTACTTCTGCCTCCAGCATGACAGTAGAGAACTCGAAGACCAAAGTGGAACTCTCCAAATCAGAAGAATCTCTCCATATTATCCCTGAAGCTGGAGACACAACCCAGAACAGCACTGTGATTGTTCCTCCCCCTCCTCCTCCTGTTCCGGCTCCTCTTCCTCCATCCATCCCAACTGTGTCTCCAGGCTGTGAGCCCACTGGCTTCTCAGGCACAGAACATGTGCCAGTTAGTATTGAAGCAGGCCCATCTGTTCCTGGCACACATTTAAACGATCATCATATAAAAACTGAAGCAGACAGTGAAAGCTCTTCAAGCAATGCTGTCTTAGACCGTAACCTGGAGATTGGAGGAGAAGACACAGAATGGTAAGACTACATGTTTTCAGCTAGTTCTGTAATTCTGGGATGCCCGTACATTTGGGAAGATGGTGGAGCAACTCAGGTAGGCTTTTGTATACTTTGACTTTGACTTTGAACATGTATCAAAACAGGAAGATATGAGCAAATATAATTCAATTAACACTTCAAATTCTATTTTCATGCTTCCAAGCAGACAAGGAAAAGAAAATTAAAATGGCTTGGTGGGACTGATTTGATTCCATTTAAATCTAAAAAATTGTTTTCAAAGTTACAGCTTAGGTTTCCAAATTTACAGCTCTTTTGGAGATGCTTGCTTGAAAATCTTGGCAGAATAGCTCTCAAAATCTGTGGTGAAATGGCACCCTCAGCAACTATTAAAAAGGCAGGTACTAAGTGGAATCCATCTTAGCATTGCATTTATGAAAATAGGGTAGCAGGTTGAAAAGAAAGCTAATGGAAATAAATAAGCCCATTTGCGAGTCATCAAAGGAAGAATTAAAATGAGTTCGACCCCTCCCTGATCATTTACAGAACCACTTTAGAAAATTCAGCTACTCCCTTGTCATTTACAGGACCAGTTTAGAAAGTGCCATTTCTGTTCCAGTGGCAGGGTTATGCCTATTAAAAGCAGCTTTTCTTCATTTGTTTGTATGTTGCCTCCTGCTTCTCTCCTATACCTCTGTGACTATACTTGGTTGCCTGCATGCAAAGTAAATTAATTCAATTTAGAAAAAAACAAATGTAATCTGCATTTAGAAAACACAAGAAATAGTTGACCCTCTAAGACCAGCATCAAGGATGTTCCATAGGAGGAGAAATATTTACCTAAGGGAGAGTGGATAAAGTTTATAAAGAAGGAAAGTTGTAGTGAGTTGGATGTAAAACAGAAAAAGGATTGTGTTGGCTGATAACATAGATCAGGAAAAGAGTGCATTTTTTTAAGGTACAGTTTATAGTATGTCTATATCTTGTTGAATATTTCAAATGAACACTTTAGTAGTCTGTAAGAATTGATGGAATGTAGTAAAATTATATAGGCCACTGAACAATTCAACATTGAACATCCTGACCAGATCGAAGTTGACTTAGCTTTTCATCCTTCTGAGATCGGTACAGTGAGGAGCCAGATTGTAGGGGGCTATATGCTAACTCTGTAAACCACTTGGAAAGTGCTGTAAAGCACTATGAAGTTGTATATAAGTCTAAGTACTACTGGTAGTGCTATTGCTAAGGGGCCACAGTGAAAAAAAAGTATGAAAATTGCAATGGCACTGTCAAGTGATGAAGCCCCCCTGACCTACTCCCGAGTTGCCATAGGCAGGGGGATGGGAAATTGCGCCTCACAGCTGTACCAAGGAATTTACTCCTCAGTCATAACAAGATGCACTTTGGCTAAGAAAGTCAAGGCCATCTCCGTGGATACCAGCAATGTCTGGAAGGAGTGACTTCTACAACCCACGAAATTACCTCGTTGGGGAATGTGACCGGGTGACACACTTGGGGGGGAGGGGGAAACAGGGTCAGAGGCAAGGCGTGAAGGGGGTGAAGTCAGAGTTGGCTTCACCTAGATAATGCTGACATGGTGCTCCTAATAAAAGATTGGATTTTTATTTTCAGATGGCTTCAGACTCTTAATTGGGTTACGGCGCTGGTCAGAACCCTGACAGGCACTATAAAATGGCAGCAGTTGGGATTAATTTTTCTGTAGCCCATCTGCTCTTGGCAGTACTTCTGATTATAAATTACTTTAAAATTTCAGGAATGATTTTCATCAGCCTTTCCTAATCAAGTATTCTCCAGATGTATTACACTACAACTCCCAAGATTCTTAGCAAGTATGGTCAAAGGCCATACTGACTAGCATCAAGAATGAAATGGCCCACCTGAAAACCACCAGATGGAGGAAGGTTGCTTTATATGAGCTTAAAGCTGGTCAGACATATGCTTAATATTATATATGACTGATTTATGAACTTATTTTCTTAATTCATCTATATGATTGTGAGAATTAGAAATTTGCCTTCTGTTCATAAATGGAAGATTGATTCTTAAAAATTTAAGCTTTTAATTTGAAACACTGGATTTAAAGTAAGATTCCTAAAACTAGTAACAATCATAGAGATATGCTAGAGTATGGGAAAATTTGAAATGTGTTGTTTAGTTTTAGATCTTTAGAACTGATTGTTTCTTAAGAGTCATGTAGCTTGATTTATGTTAAATTATAAATAATAAATTATCTTACATATTTTTCCTGGATGGTTATATTTCATGTATGATTGGTCTTCTGTATTTGTTTTTCTAATAGTTCTGCTATCAAAGAAGATCAGGAAAAAGAAATTCCTGAGCAACCTAGTCCTCTTCTGACAGATGAACTTTCTGAAACTTCTGAAGAAAATCCAAAAACTGGAAACAGCAAAAATAATCATACCAGTGACTCAGATTCAGATGGGCCTATACTTTATACAGATGATGATGAAGATGATGATGAAGATGCAAGCAGTGAAAGTAAGAGGACTTGATAAGCAACTATTTGCCATTTTAAACAAAGAAATAATGCATGCTGTGCAATTTGTTTTACTTCTCAACCAAAGCATCTAGAAAAGTTTCTAAAATTGAGGTTGCCAATCGACTTGTTGCCTTCATTGGAAAGTGATTTCTCATTGCATTGGCAACAGACACTACATACTTGTTCTATGGTTGGAATGTCCCTATTGGAGAGTTTGATCCAAGTTCTTGCTATTGTCCTTAATAAGAAAATTGGGAAATATGTGAACCACAAGTTCATATATTGGATGTATTCTTGGGGCACAATGCATATTTGCAAGCCTTATTATTTGACATGTGTTTTGTATATATTCTGCTTCCCTCCTTCGGAATCTCCATCCACAAAGATGGAATCACTTAGCGTCAAAGGCTGAAAATTGGTTTCACTCATACTGTGATTATCCCACAAATGCTGCACTTTCATATTTTAGATGTGCACATAAAAGGTTTTAATTTAATGAGTGGCATCTCCATGTAGGGCTAGTAAAGCTTTGACTGCTGTGATTAACGTAGCTAGGAATGTAAGAAACTCCTTTATTCAAAGGACATTCTTATACTCCTAGCCACGTTAATTATAGCAACTTATTTATATGAGAGCAAAGATAAAAAAGAAATATATACTTTATACTAATGCCTTAATTTTAAACTTTAATATTTATGTATTAAAGGAAATAGGAATTTTTTGTTGGGCTGAGAGATAAACCTGCCCCCTTCTCCTTATAATCTAGCTAGTGAGGCTCATGTCTGCTTCTAATTGCAGAAACTCAGCCTAAAAACTGGAAAGCCATGAGTTCTTGTCCTGTCTTAGGCACAAAACCAGCTGGGTGACTTTGGGCCGATCACTCTCTCTCAGCCCTAGGAAGCAGCTAATAGCAAACCACTTCTGAAATGTTGGCAAGAAAACTGCAGGGGCTTGTCCAGGCAATCTCCAAGAGTCGTCATTGACTCAAGGACACCCTCTCCATTCTGTTATCCTCCATCTTGCTAACTAGAATATTCCTATCAAATTATTTCATAAGCATTTTTGGGGGCGGTGGGGGGGAGATTGAATGTTCTAATTCTACCTTAGTTGGGAGATGAGTTCTAAGACATTAACATATATAAGTGATTTTGATATGAACTAAAATTGCCCCACAAAAAGGGACAAAAAGCTAGAAAGAGGTTTTTAAATTCATGTATTGAATTGTCCAAATTGTGGCTTTAATTAATAAAGCATTAATTAATTTTAAAAAATCATTCTCTATGCAGGCTCTTTAGCAAGTAAAATACATCGTAGGGATACTCTCGCAATCAAACTTGGCAACAGGCCATCCAAAAAAGAACTGGAAGATAAAAACATCTTACAGAGAACATCTGAAGAGGAGAGACAGGAACTCAGACATCAGATCGGCACAAAACTAGTGAGGTATTGGCTGGAAGGAAAAAGGGAGAATATAAAGAGGCTTCAGGCATAGGAAAAAACTGTTTCTCAGCTTTTTAAATTGGTGATTTGAAATAAATAAATGACCACTATGATAATTAATTTATAATCCTGCAGTTCAGTCTCAGATCTTCATACTTGTTCTATTCAAGCTAGACCGAATACCTAAGCCCACCTTCCCCATTGCAAAAAAATGATTGCAGGCAAATTTTGCTCAATTAGACAACCCACAAGTTATTTTGATACAACAGTTATGCTACTTGCCATGAAGCCAAGATAATTTTGTCTTGAAGGAACAGATTTTTTTAAACTGATGTGCGATATAATTTTTTTCCCTGTAACATCATCTGAATGGGGGCTTTGATTATTTATTTTAAGTAGATACTTCCAAAAAATGCAAATCATATTTTATAGACAGTACCATGGTATATATTTATAAGCAAGTGCAGTTACAAAATTCAT
Organism: Oxyrhabdium leporinum; assembly: GCA_032468155.1. Lineage (NCBI taxonomy): Eukaryota > Metazoa > Chordata > Lepidosauria > Squamata > Cyclocoridae > Oxyrhabdium > Oxyrhabdium leporinum. The sequence goes on from JANHFL010005183.1 coordinate 11,997, forward strand.
TATATGTGGTTAATTTATGTGGTTTCTATATACACATCTAGTTCAGTAGCACTAAATGGTAATATGCACCTATTTGCAAATCCAAATTACTCATGCTCAACATTAAAAGTAATATGTAACGTCATGGTATTTGGTAATTGGTATTTGAGCAATTGTTTTGGCAGTGATTCTTTCTAAACTAGTTAAGTCTTTATGCCTTCATAAGAAGCTGTTGTAACTGGGAGAAAATATGTGTGTCTTCCTTTTTGCAGAAGACTTAGTCAAAGGCCCACCTCTGAAGAACTAGAACAAAGAAACATCCTGAAACGTAAGCTTTTAACACAATGCATCTAATTCTGCAATGCCAATAATGTTATATTTTGAGAATGGTCACACTTCCTGGTTTTATGATGTGAATAATTCTGCAAGTTCTTTGCTAAATGTAGCCAGAATATTAAACCATATATACTGGAAGAATGTGAATGTACAATTTGCAGCTGAATTCATAGAAACATAAGCACTTCTGCAGAAGTGTGCCCTGCCATTTGGTGCCAAGGCAGGACTGGAGTGCCCCTCAGGCAGTAAGCAGGGGAACAACAACATTTGGGAAATACAGACCCTAACATGAACATTAGATCTAAAAATCTTAGTATCTAGTGCTAAATTATGAATCAGTTTATGCTATCGTGCTCAGTGGTTGGAACTGAGCATCCTGATCGTGAGTACACAGTAAATATGTTCAATATGTTTAACTGTAACTACTTTAAATATGTAAATATGTTTAACCTTTTACATTGTATAGACATTGTTTATTTAGCAAATTGCAAGTATGGAGTCTTAGGGCAGTAAGTTTGCTATTCTTGCCAAAACTGGCTTTCTAGAAACACAGTGTAGCTCTTTGTGCCAGATGAGAATAAGGATTACCATTGTTTAAACAACTATCAGATAGAATAATTTCTGTGGCATTCCAGTAGAGTAGATCTTTGTTTATTTTAGGTGTTTTGTTTTCTTAGCAAACATGCATTGTTACCCAGATATATAAATCCCCACAGGATATGGTGGAATGTTCAGGTTTAATTTCCTGGATTATATTAGGACACAAACCTGAATGTCAAAAGCAGATGTAGACCAATGGAGATCCTCCCAAGTACATCAGATAGACACTCGGCATAAAATGCCAGCATTTGCTCTCCTCACAAAGGAGTGCTTCTGAAATTGAAAGGCATATTTTTCCTAACTCAAATCTGTATTAACTACATCTTTGGTCAATCTGCTTTCAGCATTTTCTTGATGTGATAAATAGTGTAGCCAATATAAACCGAGTCGGTGAGTGGCAACTGTTATAAGTTATTTTAGCAGCAGTGTAATCTGGTCCAAACGGCTTCATTTCTATATTATCAGCATGTCATGTTGATAGGCTAGAACGACTGATTTAGTGAAACTGAGTATTTGGCACATCTATTGCATAATTTGCTACCATCTATATACCAGTGGGTTGTAACATTTAATTCATCCACCCAAAATTAGTATCAAAGTTCCAAAACAGGCAAACAACAAATGCTTAAAAGTGGATAGGAATTGCGTACAGAAATGTAACGATGGACCACTATTGAGAGGTTATCTGCTCAACTCTCATGTAGTGAGAGATCCCAGCTCTTAGTTCATTAATCTTGAGATGCACAGGCACAGTTTAAGGATAACAAAAGTTGAACGTGTCATAAATTCTCCACCTTGTATCTAGTGGCAGCTTTCTAGATGAATAGCTTTATTATCCTGAATGGCAATCAGTGAGGAAGATTGGGCATCTTAACTAGGCCTGTACATTACCATTCTCTGAACAATACAGGTTGCTGGAATTATGTAAATACAAAGAGATAACGCAAGTAAAAACAGAAGCTGAGATTATATTTCTACCATTAGAATAATGATGGACAGGAAAGTTCTTGCACAGTCAAGAGTTACGATAAGTTGAAGACAGGTATGGTTGCATAAGCTAATCAATCTCAGTTTGCTTCATTCTGTT
>JANHFL010005183.1:14008-55704 GCA_032468155.1 Oxyrhabdium leporinum
AAGAGCTTCCATTTTGGTGCCTGCTTCTGGCATCTTTGTTTCCACATTCGTGATTCCCACACAATAGTTGCCAAGTTTAACAATTGTTGCTTCTCTTTGTTCATTCCACTTGCTTTTTAAATAGGACAAGGGACATTTTTTCTGAGGTCTCAAATATATAAATATTCTCACCAGTACAGTCCTTGGAAGCTCCTACCCTTCAGTTGTATAAGTCATGAATGGTCCTTTCTAAATTGAGATAAACTTGGGAGATACCATTCATGTTCTTACCAACTTACTCAGTATATATCATATGGTGTCAGAAAAGGCAGAAAATGTTGTGCCAATCTAGAAGGATGAGAGTGAAGGGAGAAAAATAAATGACTTTTTCTCCAACACATCACCATTAGATAGAATAATCATTTTAACACACATAGCTTAACTATTGCTCCCTTGGAAGGCTCTGTATTTGAACCTTAGGAATAGAAATTAATGGAAGCTGCCTACTCCCTGTTCCTTATCCTATGACTGATCATAGAAATGACAAGGCTAGTTTAAGAAATGAAAGAAAATGCAACTTGGAATGAATTTAAAATATTAATGAGGATTATTTTCCTACAGCAAGTCTGTTGCCTATTTATCATGCTGTAACTATGCCTATATTTCTTCTTTCATTTGTAAATAGAAAAGAATGAAGAAGAAGAACAAGAAGCTAAAAGAGAACTGAAGCGCAGTCTCAGCCGAAAGGTAAATTAGCAATAGCACTTAGACTTACATACCGCTTTACAGTGCTTTACAGCCCTCTCCAAGCAGTTTACAGTCAGCATATTGCACCTAACAATTTGGGTCCTCATTTTACCCACCTCAGAAGGATGCAGAGCTGAGTCAACCTTGAACCTGGTAAGATTTGAACTGCCAAATTGCAGGTAGCTGGCAGTCAGCAGAAGTAGCCTGCAATACTGCACTGTAACCACTGCTCAAATTAAATGTTTTGTTCAACATAATATCCTTTGCATTCTTTCTTTATTCGTGTCAGAAACACCTAGAAAGTATAGACTTATGAGATTCAACACTGAGCAAATAAAATAGGTTTAACATTGGTAATAGAAATATAGCATGTGTAAAAATATATAGCATGTGCTCCTTTCAGCTATACAGGTAGTTCTTGACTTCCAACAGTTCATTTAGTGACCGTTTGAAGTTATAACAGCACTGAAAAAATTGACTTAAGACCGGTTTTCACACTTATGACCATTTCAGCATCCCCATGGTCACGTGAGTTTTATTTGGATGCTTGACAACTGACTCACATCGATGACGATTGCAGTGTCCTATGGTCATGTGATCCCATTCTGCGACCTTCTGACAAGCAAAGTCACTGGAGAAACTAGATTCACTTAACAGCCGTGTCACTAATTTAACAACAGCAGTGATTCACTTAACAAACGTGGCAGGAAAAGTTGTAAAATGGGGCAAAATTCACTTAACAAATTTTTCACTTAGCAACATAAATTTTGGGCTCAATTGTGGTTGTAAGTTGAGGACTACCTGTAAATAGGATTAAACCTAAATGACCTTCGCCCAGTATCAGGCCATGCCAACAGCATTTTCTCTTGCCAGCATGAGGTCTTCCTCCGTACAAGTGCACATAGACATCCTTTGCATTGCCAAATGCTAAATGCTGGAGAAGGCCCTGGAAATTTTGTTCTCTGAGGAAAGATTGAATGAGTTGGGTGAGACATTTTAATGGGGAGAGGGAATGATAATGGAACTATTTTCAAATGTTGGAATAGCTGTAATGTAAATAATGAGAATGAGTTCAAGGAGGAAGTGCAGCTCCAGAGTTAAAGATCTTGCTCAGAGATCAAATTAATAATTGGGAATTTCAACAGCACTAACTTAATGGCATTAAAAACTACATTAAGATGAAAATATAAACAGGCAGGGTATGTTGGTATGTTCACTTGACAATGGGTGGACATAAAAAGAGATTTGGCTGTGGTGTTACAGTTATACATACTAACTCAGGTGACCTCTTACAAAATGGGAGATTGACTAAGGAAATCCTGAGTCACAACTTGAACATCATTTCAGAAGGCCAAATGGAATATAAGTATGTGATGAAGTTGATCAACATTATCCAGATGAATAAGACAATGAAGTATAAAATGAAGTCAATGTATGGAATTCCTTGCCCAGGGAGGTGTAGTGTCTGAGTCCATTGATTTGACTTCTAAGAAACAAGACTTTAAGACCAAATTCTAGGGATTTCTTACAATGCAAGATTGTCCTGAAATCAAGCAGAAGCTATGATGCTTTATCAATGAATTTCCTTCATCAACATGATTTAACCTTTGTGTTTAATTTATTTATTCTATGCCCTGCCTGTTTTCAATGTTTGTATTAGGTTAACTCTAACCTCCAGATTCTTTGGGAGAGAGTTTATTAAATTTGCTTCTTTGCAGCTTAGTTTGAGACCAACAGTGGCTGAACTTCAGGCACGAAGAATCTTACGATTTAATGAATATGTGGACGTAACAGATTCACCAGATTATGATCGTCGTGCTGATAAACCCTGGGCAAGATTAACACCTGCAGACAAGGTAAGAAGCATAAATTTTGCATGAATTAAATATAAGTGAGTAAGTAAGTAAGTAAGTAAGTGAATGAATGAATGAATGGCTGAAATTTTAAATACATTGTCTTTCTGTATCTCAAAATAATTCTTCAGTAATTAAGATTTCACGCACCTCCAGACATGATTTCTTTTAATGTGATTGTCCAAAACTATTTTTAAATATTTTTTACAGTTCTGTTCAGAAGGAACAGTGCACTAAATCTGGCTCCTTTGCCTCTGAGTAATTATTTTTCATACCATAGTATTTGTGGAATGTTGGAATATAGGTAGTCCTTGTTTGACAACTGTTCATTCAGCAATTGTTCAGAATTACAGTGGTGCTGAATGAAGGGACTTACAACCTGGGCCTGAAGTTACAACCGTTGTATTACTGTTGCAATCGCATGATGAAAATTCAGGCACCTGGCAATTGCCCAACTTCAGGAACTTCCCCCACCTATGTTCTTAAATATGCAAGAACTCCAATGGCCCCCTCCATGAAGGGCCAACCACTGGGAAGCCCCAACCAAGTCTTGCTCGAAGGTTGAGACCATGCACCACTCTAGCAATTCCAGGATAGAAAGCAGGAATTAGGCAGGCCAGAGGGGTGGGTGGCCATTAAAACTACTCCAATCTGAACCTTTCCCCACACACAGCAGTGACAATAGGACCATCCTCACTAGTGACTTCCCTCATGTACATCACAGCAGTGCTCAGCCCAGCCTTTGCCCAACTAGGGTCAAGCTTAACCCACCCGGCCTGATAGACTCAGGGAACCAGGTCCTACCTAGCTGCAATTGTGGGGATTTCAGGCAGTGGGGGGAGGCTTCCTCTCTCCTGGCGGCCTCACTATCCAACCAGTTACAGAGGGGGGGAAATCCACTTGAGTCCACCGAGGAGAAAAGTGGTGACTGGCAAAATAGACACCAAAGAGGGGGAGCAAATAGAAAACACAACTCTTCACATGCATAAAGGAGAAGCAGTGTGTGTGTGTGGGAGGGGAGGGGCGGAGAACCATTGCTGAAAAATAATTCAGAGTTATTTCATATATCATTATGGTATAATTTCCTTTACAATTAAAATAGGCCTAAAGTATCCATCTACATCTCTCAAAAGATTCCCATCACCCTCCCAGTTACTTTCCCGGTTAAAGATGGATAGAAGTTGCCGGCTGTATCTGTTTCATCTTCTCTTTAAATTTGGACACATAGTCATTAGACATCAGGTGCTACTTTACATATCTGGCTAGCAGCATTCTGTGTTTGTTAAAAAAAAAAAAAGGGAGGAGTTGCAGTGTCCAAGGATCATATGATCCCCAATTGTGACCTTCCCAGCCAGCTTCGGACAAGCAAAGTCAGTGGAGGGGAAGCCAGATTCATTTAATGATCATGCAATTCATTTAAAAATTGAAGTGATTTGCTTAACATGTATGGCAAAAAGTTCATAAAATTGTGCCTAATTAACTTAACATTAAACTTGTTGGGTTTATGCCAATAATATTATGCTTTAATGTATCTTGTGTTTTGTTTATTGTTTCCAGCCTTGTGTTTTAGGTATCTCTAGAGTAGAAGATGCTGAAGTTCTAGCAGCAGTTTATTCTTTTGAGAGATGTAGACAGATGTTGTAGGCCTATTTTAATTGCAGAGGAAATTCTACCAGAATTACCGTATTTTTCGTAGTATAAGATGCTCCGAAGTATAAAACACACCTTGCTTTTGGGGAGGACAACAAGAAAAAAAAATCTGCCTCTGCCTCCCAGTAATTTGCCTCCTTGCAGCAAACAACAAACAGCCTGTTTCAGCTTCAGCACAGCCTGATTAGCACAAGCAGCTGATTGTCGGTTGGATCGGCCTCCCGACAATCAGCTGTTTCAGGCTGCAGGGATTGCCATCGCCTATGCATGCCCCATTTTCAGTCTCCACATCCCATTTTTAGCCTCCTCACGCCCTGTTTTCAGCCTCCGCATGCCCCATATTTGGCCAGTTCCGGGCAGCAGGGATTGGAACGGGTGGAAAATGGGGTGTGCAAAAGCCAAAAACGGGGCATGCGAAGGCCAAAAATGGGATGCGGAGGCCGAAAATGGGGCATGGCAATAGGCGATGGCAATCCCTGCAGCGTGAAACAGCTGATCGTCGGGAGACCAATCCAACCGACAATCAGCTGTTCGTGCTAATCAGGCTGTGCTGAAGCTGACCAGGCTGTTTGCTGTTTGCTGCAAGGAGGCAAATTGTTGGGAAGCAGAGGCCGAAGGATGGGGGCTGGCAGGTGGGTGGGGCTTTTTCAACATTCACTGTATAAGACGCAAAGACATTTCCACTCACTTTTGGGAGTGGAAAAAGTGCATCTTATACGCTGAAAAATATAGTAATTTAATTTTCTGATATATCAATTTATTTTGTCATGAAGGCATTGCTTGCTTTGTTTATGCTTGATAAATCCTCATGTTTGCAGGACAAGAGAGCTGTCTTTTTATTCTGGTTTGAAGAAATGAGTTTACCCTCAAACTTCGAATCTGCTATCAACAAATTCAAAGATTGATCAATATGATTCCATGTTGGCCAGATTTAATTTGTTGTTTAAAGACTGAGTCTTTTTACATATTGTAGTATACTAATTGTTCTTGACTTATTTTGTTGCTGATATTTAAACCTTTCCCTGTTTTTTTATATTTAGTTATAGTTTTGAGGTTTGCCTTTTTATACACTATACCAATGGCATTAAAAAAAATAAAAATAAAGGTAGCATGACCAGTTACTGAATCTAAGGGACTTTCTGAATGCTCTTATTTTCCTACTTACATCCTTATTAGGTTTCCTGCTTAAGAAGGGGTTGGACTAGAAGACCTCTAAGGTCCCTTCCAACTCTGTTATTCTGTTATTATCCCATCTGTTGAGAACCCCTAAAGATCTGCCACCAAATCTCTGAATGTTACCATGTTCTCCCAATTTCAAATTGTTTCAATATAAATTTGGTTCTTGTATTTTAATTTCCTTACTGTGGATAAGAGGTACATTTGTTGGTTTCAATCTACAATTTTTAAAATCCTGAAATATTTGGATTTAGAGAATAGATCAATTGCCGGGGGCAAATCAATAGGGTGAGGAAAGGGAAGCAGAAAAATGACCATAATTTTATTCTTGTTATCTGGTCTTATCTCTGATCTGAAATAATCTTCCCTATTACAAACTATGTAAGTTCCTCATATGAAAGAGACAAGCCTGACTGGGGCTACAAATAAGAATCTTTATTCTTTGTAAAAAGGCAACAACAACTATCATCTCCTTGTCAGATCCAGGTTTTCTCAAGGCAAATCGTCTTTGCTTTTAACTTTTAGAGATAAAACCAATATGCTGAAGAGGTGCATGCTGGGTACAGCCAGGGGGTCCCTATGTAGGGGAGGAGAGGAAAGCTTCATTCAAGCAAACCGATTCCTGCAGATGATGATCAAAGCCTTTATTTTTAGAAAACAATGTTAACCTCTGTATTTTTTAATTACCATGCTGTGTGATGGATGTGATTTTTGCTGTTGTTGTTGAAACTGGGTCATACTTTCTGCTCTCAGTTTTGGGAGTATTTGTTGTATCAGTCTGTGGGAAATTAAAATGTGTACACATCCTCTAAGCCCAGGACTGAAGTAATAAACTATTACTGACTTTGGCTCATTCCACTCCAGCAGCATCTTTTTCATGAACAGAGCAAGCATTCTGTGCTAACTTGAGAACACTCAGCAGTTTTTCGCCTGCACTGATGAAAGTTGCCAAGAACACTATTCTGTATCGCTATGGAACCAGGATTGCATACAACCTTTCTTAAAAGTATGAGGATAAGAGAGTGGTTCTACCCGGTAGGAATCTATGACTTCTACGATGAGTTGCCTGTAATGCTGCTCCATCTGTGACTTTTGTCTCCACAGAATTGTTTTTCATTGTTAGAAATATGCTTTAGAAATCACTCTGACATGCGGATTCCAAGCCATACTTTTCTCCATCCCCTCCATGTAACAGATTTCAAGGAGTGACAAGAGACGCATAGGACAACCACAACATTTTGCAGCTCAGTTTGCCAATAGGGTTAAAAAGGTGTTGTACTGTCTCAGGGTCTAGGCTGGATAGAAAGAGAAAGAGGATCTTAGCACATCTGTGCAAGCTCTCCATCTATTACTTCACAAGCAAACCCAGATTCAAAATATTTATTTTATAGATTGATCTGTTTATGGTTTGGTGCTCCATTTAAGTGAGGAGGCTGAATGACATGTAGTCAACAATTAAAAATAGGAAGATTGGCTCCTGTTTCCAATATACTGCTCTTTTCAACTAGGAAGGAAACGCATGTTTGAACTCATCAGCTGGTTAATGGTCCAGCTGAAGACAAACTGTTTCAGCATCTCTGACCTTGGCTGTAAACGCCAGTTTCCTGTCACCTCTATTAGAGCATTCTGTATCTGCCCTCCTGCACTCTTAGCCTTGAACAAGCTGCTATATGCTTCTAACCACTATGAAGGAGGGGCTCAGGTTACAAGCTGGAGAACTAGCAGCTGATCAAAGCCTTTGTCAGCCCAGGATTTTGAGTCTTGCCACTCCTCCATCTCTTTATTACTTGCTTCATAGTTTCTAATGTGCGGTAATCACAATTTGTTTTCTGTAGAACTTTTAGGTTACAACTTCTATAAACAATGGTTCTCATTATGGGAATAAAAATCTCCTGACAAAGGTTCTGACAATCAGTTTCTCTTTCAACTTTTGTGACTGAGTATTCAACAAAAATCTACTGATTCAATATACATTCACTATTTATTCATCATTCCCTTGAGTCGGAATGCATTCTCAAAGATCACACAGCTGAGCTCATGTTAATAATAATTTGCCTAGGAACATGAGTACATCAATTAATCAGAATAGAGCTGGAAAGGACCTTGGAGGTCTTCTAGTCCAACCCTCTGCTCAAGCAGGAGACCCTAAACAATTTGAGGCAAGTGGCTGTTCAGTCTCTTGTTGAAAACCTCCATTGATGAAGTATCTACAACTTCTGAAGGCAAGCTGTTCCACTGGTTAATTGTTCTCTTTAGGAAGTTTCTCCTTAATTCCAGGTTGCTTCTCTCTTTGATTAGTTTTCATCCATTAGTTTCTTCTCTTCTCTTCTGATGCTTTGGAAAATAAGTTGACCCCATCTTCTTTGTGGCAACCTCTCAAATACTGGAATACTGCTACCATGTCACCCCTAGTCCTTCTTTTTTTCTAGAGTAGACTATGAATCTGAGCTCCAAATCCCAAATTGCTCCCTGAAATCCATAATATTGCTGTAGCACTCATATAATACAAAACAATAATAGTATACAATAATAACACTTTGTTCCTAGGGGTCTGACTAAGAACCACATTATAAGAAAGATACAGGCCAATGTATTTCCCGCCTTTCACTGTGGGCATAATGCTGATGTTCAGCAAACTGATGAAGATCAAAATATCCACAAGAGCTATTTCTTGGATATCAGAACAAGCAGACTCTACCCTTGTTTCATGCCGCATCCTGTAAACCCCCAGATGTTGTCTGTCACCCACTGCTTGTAAACCCCATTTTAACAAAGCACTGGATTACTGCCATTCACTATTTTTTATTCTGTAAGATTGCCTCTTACAACACTCTAATAACGTTAGGAGGACAGGCCTTAACATTTGTGGAAGAATTTAACTACCATGGTAGCATCATGGATGGGGGAACAGAAGCACATATCAAATAGGTAAAGCAACTGCTGCCTTCCAACAAATGTGCTCAATATGGACCACGTCCACTATACACAGGACAATCAAGATCGAATTATTTGATGCCATTGTCATACCGAGTGCCATCTATGCCAGTGAGACCTGGAAATCTATAAGAATTATTTATAAGAGTCTTCCAACAACATTGTCTGAAAAGGATTGTTTGTATCTCACATCGGGACCATGTCACAAATGAGGAAATTCTACAAAGAAGTACTTCCCGAAGACTCTCTGACATAGTGATAGAATGAAGAATGCGCTTTGCTGGAAATGTACTCCACATGCATGAACAACGTCCAGCAAAACCCGCAATCAGTTGGATACCACCAGATGGTTGGAGAAAATGAAGAATGCCAAAGAAAACCTGGCACCAAACATTTCAGGAAGATCTGAAAAACATCAACTGTAAATGGAACGATGCAGAGACTGTAGTGCGGACTGAAAATTGTGGAGTACTCTTGTAGCCCAATGTGCTTAGCAAAAGATGTGATGATGATGAAGATTGCCTCTGGAACTCATGATGTGCCTTACATGTATTCTTAGAAATAAAAACATCAATAGGATTGGCATTTGTGCCTTTGTACCAGGCATGTTTCCCATTCAATATATATAATAATAATAAATCTGACGAAAAACTCAGTAAGGCAAAACAGCCAGGTATTATACCATCTCAATGGTATAATACCTGGCTGTTCAGCTGAATAGGAGTCAGAACTGTGATCAAGCTGCCAAAAAAGCAGGAGCAATTCTAGGAACAGATTCTATTTCTTAAAGCTTAAAACTGCACATTTGGGACATCCTATATATAATATGAAGCACTTTGGAAGGCACAAAGATGATTCATTTATACAGGGACACTTGTATGGCACCTACTTGCACATCCTTAAAGCAGTCACGGTTTGCATGACTGTTTGCTGTGGCTACTATCCGGTCCCAGAAAATATGCATTTAGTTTAGGGACTTGCACCAAGTGCTGTTTGTATCTTCATTTACACCAAAGCATCCCTTTCCCTTTGAATCTGAGGCACTGCAGGTAATGGTTTCACTATGTTCTGAATTGGTAAGATCTCACCCTTACTATTGTGTCCAATTCTAAGCACCAAATTTTAAGAAAGATTCAGAGAAAGAGAGGGAGACAGTGAGGTGGACAGTAGGCAACTAGAAACTAGGTCTTTTCTGAGGCAATTTCATTTTGATGACTGACCATTCATAGAATATTCTGAGCAGCTTACAAGAGTTAAAACCAACATTATACACAACAATAAATATGGCCACATTGCAAGATAAAAGCCATGCCAACTCACAAAAGACTATTTAGAATCCACAGTGGTCTCACAGAAAATCCTGATCTAGAACCAGGGGGGGAAAGTCAGGTTTTCAAGGCTCTCTTGAAGGGTGGCTGGGTTGGACTTGTATGGATCTCATGGGTGTGGCAGTGAGAATAGAGACAGAGGATGGTTCTTGGGTCCCATAAGAAAACACTCTCTAAGATAGTTCTATGCAAGTATTTTTTTATTGCTTTAAAGTGCCAAAATAACAGATTTGTTCCAGGAAGGACAATTCCAGTTAAATGTTAGGAAATACATCTTCACAATAAAAGAGTCCAACAATGGAATTAATTACCAAGGAAGGAAATGAATTCTCCTTCACTGCATGCAAGCAGAGGCAAGACAATCACTGGTAAAGAATACGTTACACTGGAATTAAACTTAGCATAAAGGGTCCCTTCCAACTCAAATATTCTACGTATCTTCGTTATTTGAGGAAGCAACAGTCTGTCTTCTTAGGAGAAAAACTGAGCAGAAAGGCAAGAAGAAGCAGATAGACAAGGCATGAGGCTTCTCCTTCTCAGCCTTCTGCACAACGCAGAAACTTATAAAGGCCTCTATATACCTAAAAGGGTTGCAGTTTCCTGTAAAACCCATAGGAAAAACAATGAAAAATGGTAGGATATGGGGCAGTGTTTTGACTAGCCAGTATGCCACAGGGAATTTTGTATTGATGATTTTGAGACATGCATATTTTAGTAGTCACATTATGTAAGGGTGGAATTGGATTTCTCATGTTCCATCATTGTGTCTTTGAATATTCATGTAGCACAACCATGTGCAAAGATTTCTTGGTTTCACCCATTAATAGTGAGACTAGCAATACAATAGCAACATTCTCATTATCCTGACTCATTTTTATGTTGGAAAGAATTTTAAAAAAGAACAAATTTTGAATTGTTACCTATGGGGAATTTGCATTTGAATTTTTTGATCCAGTTTCTAATTTCCCCTTCTTTCCCTAGTTCTCCAATACTTGGGTAGAAGTGACACTATTAATTAAAAAAAAAAACAACAACAGAAAATTTTCAGTGACTCAAAAAGCAGTCATAGAACATATCCTTTTCATCAGTTTTTCCCTATCTACAGGCTGATTTATGAACAAACAAAAAGCAATATAGCAGGATGTTACGCATTAATTGCTTTTATTGTTTCAATTGACATAATTAAAATATACAATAATTTTCATCTTGCAAGTAGACAGTTTAGGAATATGATGACAATGTCCTTTTTATTGTTCCTTATTCTCATGTTTTGGATTTTTTAAATGCAGTAATGCACTGAGACAGAAGTTATTTCAGATATCATGTGTGCTGCATCCAACCTTCATTAATCATAGTGGGGATGAATACTAATCTTTGCTAATCTTTGTCTGGGCAAATGGTAGATTTATGCGTTCTAGGATCAGTACAGATAACTACATCTCGAACTGTAATTATTTACAAAAGCCTGGCACTACTTTTTAATGCCTCGAATTTCCATTGCTAATTCAATGGAAATTCCACAGCGCAGAGAAATAACTGATCAAACTCTACATTTTTACCCTGCAGATTCTATTTCAGATGAAAATAAACCCGATCAAAGGCTATTTTTCTATAATTTATTTACTGCATTTACATTCCACTTTTCCACCAAAGCATGGCCTCAAAGTGACTGGTAATCATTTACAGAAATATATGCTTTATTGTCCGCCAGCATTTTGATTCTTTCTCATCTGCAGATATTGTTCTGAATACCAACAATTAGTAACTCTACATTGGCCAATATTTTTTACAGCTCTTCTCTATGATTGACAGTGATGTGCAAGTTATTTCTTGTCCAAATAACTGCATTCATCCCCAGCAGTCTGTGTAAGTTAGCACTATTCTAGGTAGGCCAAAGGCTTTTTTGTGCCTAGGATTTGGCTTAGTTATTATATGGTTTGTAAGTTGTTACGGAATACCAAGGCTGTGGTGCAACTGGGACATCGGAGTGTTTCTATGAAGTAATTAGAAAGGACACTCAACTTGAGGGAAAGTCTATTTCTAAAATAAGCAAAACAATGATTCAAATGTACCCTAGTGATACAAACTGCTTCCCAGAATCTCTTTATCTGTAGCAAGTGTGATGAATTCAATTCAACTGAATACAGACAGTTCTGACTTATAATGATGTGTGTGAATGATCTTGGGAGGCTTGGGTCCAGAGATACTGTCTAGGCAACAATCAGATAAAAGGCAACTTAGCCTGCAGCTGGATAGTGGGTAGGGCAAGAGTCTCAGAAGAGGCCCTCCTTGATTTCTACAGATAATGGAGATGGGAGGAGACTTGTATTTTCAGATTTGCAAGATTCTGTTAATGTAATCCTGTAATAAAGTAGAATTAGCTGATCTGGTCATGTTTCCAGTCTGGTTTACTGGCAGTTTTCTAAGGAATGATTGAGTAGCATCTTTCTACCTCCAGAGGAATTCTAAGCACAGTGATTCAAATAAAAGCTAATGCGGTTGCCACTCAGAGTCACTTGTTTGATACGGGCATCCATACAAATAAAATTATTTTTAAGTAAATAAATAGATTTACTCACATTTAACTTCTGCCACAGTTTCAAACAAGCCCAGAAAAGTCTTAAGAATAATACTCAAATTTTATTTGGGAAACTCAAGACCTGTCTGAAATGAAATACAGTGTGTTGCTTCTCTTTCTTTGCTGACTGTCCTTTCCCTGACATTTTCTCTGATTGCTACTTTCTCTGTTCAGTGAATGTTCATTTGCCTTCCCTTCTCTATATAGGCCTTGGCTTGTTATTGTGGGATTACTAATGAGTGCATATATGCGCTTGCTACCCCCAAAGGACAGCATTTGATTGATGGCCTGGTTATTCTAGTTTGTTTGGTAAAGGAAGGTATCAACTTCTTTCCAGCAAAGAGGTAGTTATTTTAGGATGACAAACATAAGAATTTATACAAATACTCAGTTGGAGGGTGTGTGCGTGTATGTGTGTGTGAGAGCATTTTTTTTTTCTTTTTTGCTTTTAATAGTGCAAAATTATTCATGTTTGAAAGTCAGGTCAATGTACTGTTCACCTATGCTAAAACGTGTTTCACATACTTTCCATTTTCTTCAAGATTAATGAAGAACAGAGGCTACAATGCTATCAAAGTTGTGGGCCTGTTTGCTTTTTTTGGCATGAGTAAGCTGGGTGCAACAAGCTGATTCGGGAAATTGTAAACTGGGGTCAGGAAAAACCACCGGCCTAGACAGACACTGGCAGTTAGTGCAACAGCCAAAGTTAGCTTCTTTCAGTACTGAACATAAGTAGATATATCATCCTCCCTCCCCTATAAAATTCTCAAAATAGCTTTGCTGCGTTTACGAATATCACATCCCCAAACTTCAAATTTGTATAGGATACTTTCCAAAAAGAAAATGATTTCAAAAGCAAACCCAAATTGAATCTTCCAGGCAGACTGAATTTCCGGTATGTTTTGCATAGCATCCTAATCTCACCCCTCCCCTCTAAAGAAAAATAAAAATGAAATACAAGTTTTTGGCCAGTTTTTAAAAGCCACAAGCCTTCCTCTGTATGTGTGTTCCCTAGCTGTATGGCAGAAATTTGGAGATACTTGAAACACCATGTTTGGTGATTCGAGCAGCCAAAGGAAGAACATAAAACATGGGGTGAAAGAGGAGAAGTATGAATCAATCTATATATTCTCCAAAATTCTTGTTATATGAGGGAAATCTTTCTCTTCTTGAGATATAAAAAATGTTGAAGCTGAGATAGAAGAACACAGTTTATTGCATATTCTCCAACACTCAAGAGTGAATTAGAAGTGATAAGATAAATATTTAATCACTTTAATCTGTCTGAATGAGGATACCGCTCTTTCCAGAGCTATTTGTTTGTTTGTTTGTTTATAAATATTCTATTTATTCCAGTTGGGCATGTGTACATTTTAGAAAATCTTTTAGCATGACTAGTTAAATTATATTTACAAGAATATTGATTAGTATTTGTTATTTTTTCTCCAGGATCGGGCACTCAGCAGCAATTTTTTTTTGTTTGGTGAGAAATTTGAGAAAAGATGAGACAGGAGAACCCTACAGTATAAGACATAGGTTACCCAAGCAAGCCTCCAATCTCAAGAAATGCAATCATAGAGGCACCAAGCCTTGACTTCTTTTCTTTTCTTTTCTTTTCTTTTTTCTTTTCTTTTCAGGAGCCTACGATATTTATTTATTCGTTATTATTTGTTAAATTTATTTGGTGCCCATCTCGTCTTGGGGCTACTCAGGGCGGTTTAGAACAATCAAACAGAAAAGAATGATTAAAAAATGTAAACATCAAAATAGCAAAGGAATAAAACAAAAACAAACAATGGAAATACAACAATACATGAAGATGTGGGGATGGAGAAGTGGTGGAGATGTGGAGATATGGGGCTCCCATATTTTCACTTCTAGTGGACAATTAAAACAAAACCAAAACTTCAGAATTGAAGGGAGAAAGTTGCAGATGTAAGTCTAAGGTTCTGTTTTTCTTTCTAAAGTGCTGCTATGTCCCTGTAAGCTTGTGGCTTCCTGCATCCTGCTACAATATTTAAAAAGATCCTTTCTATGATATCTTGAGGCAAATATCCAGTACTAACAGGAGGCCTTTTGTTCTCTTCATTTTTCAAGTGGACTTTAACCCAGTTACTACAGAGTGAGTCACTGTATAAACAACTCAAAACAAAAACTCTCCTGTTTGGTCCACTGGACAGGTCAGAGACATGTTAGGCCTGACCCGCTTTGTCCCTTGGGAACAGTAACTAGGGATAGTATAGCATCGCTGCTGCAAGAAACACACTTCATGTGGCTCTTCGGTAGAAATGAAACAAACATGCAGACAAACCATTCTTTTGAACTCTTTAAAACGCACTGCTAATATTCCTAACTAGGTTGTATTAAATGAAGCCAAGAAGGGTGAAATTAATCAAAGAAAATGCACAGTATTAGGAAACCATGGAAAAAAAGGTCCATATTGACCATGAGTATGGAAAAACATGCCTAGCAGATGTGGAAATAGATCTGTTGCAGAAATGTCAGCTAAAATTAAATCCAGCATTAGAAAGCTGAGCTTTATTGCTAGGGGAAATGTGCTAGTTTATACTGTATATTGGTTGGAAAAATTAGAAATGGAAGGGAACTGTTCTAGCTCTGTACATAAGGGGAAAAACACAATTGGGATATAAGACAACTCTACAGGAGCCCTTTCTGCAGTCAATCTAATCTTAAAAAGCAGCCATCTTTATATATACATCATATATACCCAACAAGTAATTCTCTTAAGCAATATTACATAAAGTGCAGGAGTACAAAACAGTAAACCAAATAAGCTACAGCAAAAATTAAGAAAAAAGAAAAGGGAATTTTGTGACATTTAATTTACTGCAGCCCTGTTCTTTACACTTTTCCCTATCTTTCTTTCCTTGCTTCTAGCACATCTACACACTGCTTCATACACTGTATTTTGCTCTTTAGATTTCTCATTTCTCTCGTTTGGAGGTTCTCATCAACTCCATCTGTGACTTCCTCAGTCTTCCCCTTCCTCTTGATCATTCACTCTTCCTCCATATATTTGCTTTGCAATCTGATCTTCATTCATTTTCTCTAAATGACCAAACCACCACAATAAATCTGCATTGGTCATTCATATTTGTTTTTAATCCATACAGATTCAACATCCATTCATTTTTACGCTGTCTCTTCTTGTTTTAACATGCGTGCGCACACACACACACACACACATACAATATTCTTTCCCATTACATTTCCACTGCATTCAACTTATATTTTTGTTTCTCTTCAACTCTCATTTTCACACAAGTAAATTGACAGAAGCTAATTCTCATATACAGCCATTTTTGTTTCTTTCAGCAACCATTCTTCACAATAGATAACATAAATCCATTACCTTTCAACCTGTATTTGCATACTTGAATGTTTTAATTTCCCCATTTCCGCCAATATTTACAAATTTTAAGATACACAAATCTATCTGCTATAGTATTTTTTTCAATTTATGCATACTTGAAGCTGTTCATTTTCCCTGACAAGCATAATTACTTTGGTTTTGATACATTAATTTTCAGTTCCACCTTCCTCATTGCATCAAGAAATCTATCTATTATTCACTGTAAATCACCATCAACCAACAACTTGGTATCATCCACATACAAAAGCGCATGCATTGCCAACCATTTTATTTAACATTGCCACAAGCAATCCACAGAGATTTATCCATAACAGATTAAACAATCCAGGGGATATGACACATGTATATCTTATTCCCTGCTCATTGTGGAACTATTTGCTTAGTATTTCGTTCATTTTCATGCATGGTTTATTTCTACTACATATTGTTGTTAGCACATAGTCTTCAACTATTCAAAAAAATGTTCCATATACAAAGCTTTATTACCTTTATCATAACTTTTTTCTAATTTAATAAATACACAATAGAAATTATTTCTTCCATTCATACACTTCTCGGAGACCTGCTGAAGAGCAAAGTATTTGTTCAGTGTGTTCTTTCATGCTCATTTAAACAAAATGCTGCTAGATAAGTTCCCAGGCACACTTAATAGACTAACCACACTGCAGTTGAAGGAGAAAAATGGTGTTGGTTAGGGCAGGTAAAAGGAAAGGCAAACCATCTTCCCAGGGATTTAAGAAACAATAAAACCCTTCCAGCTAGCTATAAAACAATTAGAAGGCCAACGAATACTATAAAGCTGGAAGAAGAGACTAGGAAGAGAGCACAGGCTCTGGAAAACTAAGACCAGGAAAGATAAATCCGGTAATAGTAAAAATTTAGTAAGCAACTTTGTTCAGAAAATAAATGAATGAATGTATACATATATTTTGTGTGTGTGTATTCCATTCAATCATATCTGATTCTTGAGGACTGCCTGGATAAGCCTCTGCAGTTTTCTTGGCAAGTTTTTTTCCCCCCAGAAGTGGCCTGCA
The DNA here is from genome assembly GCA_032468155.1 of Oxyrhabdium leporinum. NCBI lineage: Eukaryota > Metazoa > Chordata > Lepidosauria > Squamata > Cyclocoridae > Oxyrhabdium > Oxyrhabdium leporinum. The sequence continues at coordinate 30,682 of JANHFL010005183.1, forward strand.
ATTTTCTTCCTGTGGCTGAAAAAAGTGCCTGGCCCAAAGTTACCCAATTGATTTGTGCTAAGGCAGGACTAGAAGTCATGGTGTCTATTTAGAAACTAGATCTCTCTCCCTCTAACTCTCATTGTGTTTTTCTTGTTTGTATTTTCAAGTTAGACCAAATGGTGCATAAAATCTGGGATCCATTACAACTATGGAATTGAAATTTCCATGATGTTCAGACCAGCTTTATTTGCAAAGTTGTGGGTATTCACAAAGCTGTGGTCATCTAAAATACTTCTCCTAACAGAATCTGGCAGGAGTATTTTAGAGACACAAAATGTAGATTATGACTTTTGGAGTTAAATTCCCTAAATATTCATGGACTTAATGGTTAAAATGTTGGACTTGAAATGGGGAGACTCATGTTCTAATCTACTCTTAGCCACAGAAATTTACTGGGTAACCTGGGCCAATTATTCTCTCTCACACCAATCTACTTTACAGAATGCTGACAGGAAGGAAGGAAGGAATTTGTTCCTGATATAAGTAGAGAAACATTGATTATTGTTGACTTGATCATCTGTCAGTTCTTCAAGGTAGACCAGGTCAGGAAACAGATATTCAAAGGACTCCTGGAGCTCTATTGTTGTAGGATATAATCCCAGAATCTTAAAAGTCTGCCAGAGTTTTCCTTGCCTTATTCTTTTGCCATACTGAATCAAGGCACACTTATTTTGACTCTGTTTCTCACACTCTCTCCTTTCCCAGGTCTAGGATGTTGTTTACTGTCTCTTTTATCAGCTATGTTTCTTACTTACCTTTGTCAACTTTATCTCTGTTTTCTTCTATATCCTCTTTCAAAAGATCTATATTAAACAATTAACTTGTAAAAGAAGCTTTTGAGTAAGTTCCACTTAAATATGATCAATTCAGTCCTTCAGGTCCTCTTTAAAAAAGATCTCAAGTAAAAGCAGTGGAAAATTTCTTTCTTACCAAACAACTAGCATGCTAAATATGGTGCTAGAACATGGTCTCTACATTATGCCTGTAAACCTTCATGTAAGAAGCTTAGTTAATGAAAATTTTGCCTTCCCATCCTCATTGGTAACAACATTTTTAAACTTTTAAGATGCAAGTAATATGCCAAAGATACTCTCTTGAAGAAGAAAAACTGCTGTCTTTTTAGCTGCAATAGATGCATTAAGCTAAGGTGGTAAGTGCTCTTTGTGAAATCTTTACAGACTCATATATCACAGAAAGCCAGAGAGAAATAATGAAACAGAGGCCATTCCTTTCAAGCCCTGTTTAGAAGCTTTAAATTGTCAACTGTGGTAATTAAGATACTAATCTAAATGGACTTTAGATATGATCCAGCAAGACTCTTCTTATGCTCTAATCCTCCATTAATTTCAGTAGAAATCCATTTATGATAGCATGCACTGTTTTATTTTCTTCATACTTACAGGACTGCATAATGCTATCACAACAAGATTTTATCAATGGGCCATTGGTTTTTCTATTCTCGTAAATGAATCTTTGTTGAACTTTCCATTTTAAGAAGAAGACACTAATTCAGCTGTTGTTCACATTGCAAGATACTTGCTCAGTCCTATTCATTTTAGAAACTGGCTGAATTACCAGTTCCACTCCAATGCATGTAAGTTGAATGCTTTAGATTCATTACATACTCAGATGTGGTTTCTTTTCTGTTAATACATATATCAGAAAGCATCTTGGAAACTTTTTGGTAATGGGTGCGGAAAAGCCTGGCAGTAAATTCTACTGACTTGGAACTGAAGCTCAAAAGACAGCCTTATAGCTCCGTTTAAAGCTATATTTTATTTCTGTCAGAGGTCTGGCCAACACTGGGTAGCAGCACTTACAGAAATAGATTATTATTTTCTCTGGGTGAGCACCCAGGGCTAGAGAAAAGGAGAGCCTCTTTTACAACTATTAATTGGACAATGAATGGTGGTGTAACTGTAAAGCCCCATAAAAAGAATAATAGTATTGTATCTCTGGCTTGTTTCCCACATTTCAAAGGCTACTAAGCATCATCATCTTTGCCCTTAGGTTACTGAGAAGGCCGAGCCTTGTGCTTATTATGATGGCTTTCCCTAATGATCTGAAACAAAAAAATGCACACAGTGATGTGCGTGTTTAGAGCTTCTGCGGCCACAAGGTCAAACACATTAAAAAAACAACTGAAAGTTTGGCTCTACAGTATTAAAAGAGAACCATTTGTCCAGCCCCCTACCCTGTTTTTTTCTTCTGGCTGAGGCCCTGCTTTCCACTACAATTAACCGGAGGGCCAATAGGATTTGTGCCACCCCTTCTTCCACTTGGCTTCACTGCTGAGAAACAGCCTTGGTTGGCAGGGAGGTGGGAGAGAGCTTGACTGAATAGCCTTTAAGCATTCATTATCTGGCTCCTAATTATACGGCCGACATAGTGTTGTCTCTGCCTACGTGGGAACACTGCATCCCATTAATCAGCAGGGGGATATGCTGAGATGAAAGGACCTCCTTGTGTATGTCCTTTGCTGTAGAAGACAGGGATGAGGGTTGGATAAAAAGGAGATTTATCAAGTCCCAGAGAGGGGGGGGGGGGGAAACACAGCAGGTGAACTGCAACTCCATCCCCAGACCAATTCAACACCTCAGCTTGACTTTACCGTGTTCCCATGCAGGCCTGCAAAAATAATTCACAAGCCTAGTCTGAGGGAATTTGTGCTGCCAAGGTTATGAGGCCAATGGCCACTTAGAGAGACGCAGAAGGGCAGTCAGATATAAACCAAACTCCAAACTTTATCCCTCCTGAGTCAGCAGAAAAGGAAATCCTCATTCTTTAAGTGCAAATACTGTTGAGAAGAGCCCAGTTAGTATTCTCTAAGAATGCACCTGTACAGCTCGTTCCTAAGTTTACATACATTTGCAGACTTGCACCTGAGAAATGTGATTATAAGATTATGGTTTGGTCATACTATGTCCAACAGTTTGTTTTAAACCTTTAAGACTGCATAAAAGGAAAGCAGTTTTAAGAGATGATAATGGACAATGGAGATGCAAAAGCAATGGTGGAAATTGTTACTCTTTTTTCTATTACCCATAGCTTTTCCAGGGTTTCAACCTATGATGCAGAGAAGTATGTTCAGAAGTGAGGGAGTACAAGAACAACATAAAAAAAATCACATGCAGGAAGAGATTGAGTGCATTACTTCCACTGACTCTTTTACTCTTGACAGCCAGTTGAAGATGTTTTCCTGAAGGATGCATATATTGATTTTCTTGCTTGTTTGTTTTTCATATTTCTTAACTGTCTATCTTCCTTGGACGATATAATATAGTTAATGACTGGGACCCTACTAATAAATTCACTTGGACACATGGATGACTTTTGTGTTTATCATGTTTAGGTAAGCAAAATGCTCTAATACTAATCTGAAAAACTGAGTCTGAAGTTTTAGAAAGAAACATTATAAATGTTATGATCTATGTACAGGTTGTCACTTGACCATCTGTCAGTGGGGCGCATAAAGAATTTGATGGTGGTCTTGTAATCGCAGTGGCTCAATTGTGAAGACCCTTTTTCAAGATACTCTACTCAAACTGCGACACTTGCTGCAATTTTGACAGTCATTTGGTTCCCCGTTTACAAACTAACTGAATCTAGGATGCATCTGAACCTGGTCAAGCTAACCAGTTCACTTTCAACCAGGGGCCTTCATCTCTGCCAGTTTTATAAAGGTAGTTCTCAAATTATGACCATAATCGGGTCTAGAATTTCTGTTGCTAAGCAAGGCAGTTGTTAAGTGAGTCACATCCAATTTTATGAACTATTTGCCACTGTTGTCAAATGAATCACTGTAGTTCTTATGTGAATCATGTGGTCATTAAAGTCTGTAGAGGTTCTCAGTCATCCAGGTCATGGTTGTCCCGAAGGTGCTTTTTCAGGAGGTAAGTGGACTTTCTTGTTTTTTCTTTAGAAGATGTTTTGCTTCTCAACCAAAAAGCTTCTTCAGTTTTGACAGGAGGAAAAACCAGAGGAAAAATTGCAGACTACAGGAACCAGGAGCACTACTCAGATGACCCTGAGTTCACAGATAAATGTCCAAATGCTTCAACGACCTTCTAAAAGAATGCAAATTACCAGCTCTCTGCAAGGAATATAAATCCTCCCATTCCCCACCATCCAGTCAGAGCTGAAGAAGCTTCTTGGATGAGAAGCGAAATGGCTTCAAAAGAAAAAACAAGAAAGTCCAGTTGCCTCCTGAAAAACACCTTCGGGACACGTGGTCATTAAGCAAACCATTAACTTTGCTTGTCAGAAGCCAGCTGGGAAAGTCTCAAAAGGCAATCACATGACCCCAGGAGCTGCAACCACCGTAAATACATGCCAGTTGCCAAGTGCCCGAATTCTGATCACGTGATCATTGGGGATGCTGTAGTGGTCCTTAAGTATGAGGATCAGTTATTGGTCACATCTAGCAGTGCTGTTATAACTTCAAATGGTTGTAAGTCTGAGGACTATCTGTATTCTGGTTAAAAACAAATTATAAATATAATTCTATAAGGTTGGCAAAACATTAATCATCACTAATACTGATAGGCAACAACACTGGAGAAAGGATCTCACAATCCTATCACTTTTGTTTTTTGTAACAGCTAAAGGAGTGGAAGCATTACATCTGTAGGAATCCAACAGCTATGCTAATGCTGGTCAGGAGTAAGATATTTCATGCTTGCTTAAGAAAAAAATCAGATCAGTTTAAAGGTGGACTATCTGTGAGAAAACATTCCTGGTGTAATTTTATTAACCTAAATGTGTTAAGGGGATATTTCTGATTTCTACCTATCCGAGAAAAGATGTGGATGCATTTCATAGTAATATGTCTGCCAGAATATTAATAAGAAAAGGGCAGGAATGTAATCTTACATAATTCATTGCTGCTGAGAAAGGAGAGAGGTTGAATGGAAAAACAGTTCATAAAGATGCCAGAAGTCTCTAAGCAGAAACAGCTGTTGAAGTCATAAAAAAGAGGTCAAGTCTTCAACAAACCCAACAACAGGAAAGTCTGCAATAAATCATTTCTACCTTCATCTCTCCTCTGAGCTGTAACTCCCCTGGGATCGATATAGATGCTTATGCAATAATTTACAAGATGCCCTGAACTCTTTTTTGGGGGTGGGAGGGTTGAAGGAACAAAATCCGGGGCCTCCTAATTAGGAAAGAATACTGGTCTGCTCAAAGGGAGCTGAAAGCAAATCGGAAAGTAGAGAGAGCATATAGGAAAACAACAACAAATAAATCAGACTAGTCAGTCCACCCTAGAGACGTGCCTTTAGATAAATGACAGGGCTTTCTCTACTTTCCCTAAGATACTGCACTCTCTCAAGGGTTTTCCTTTGCTCTTTCTATAATGGGTCCTTCTTTTATGTTTACTCACCCTACAAAACAATCACTGCTACCTATACACAGCAGTTCAGTCCTGCGTTTTCTTCTAGAATATCTTCCAGAAAGGAATTATACTTCAAGCACATGTCCCTTTTTCAAAAACTCTTAACTGAAACCATTTCATAATAATTATTACAGCTTTATCCAACTTTTTTCATGCATTATTTTAATTCCATGCATTATTTTAGTGTTACACTAATCACACACATTGGTATGGTTTTTAAACATTTAAATTTACATTTTTTAAATTCAAGAAATGTAGTTGAGTTTTCTGTTCTACTACCACGTCCGATATCCCTATATATTATGCTGTTTGATTAAAACAGATAAAAACAAGTTCTTCTTTCTCCAACTTGTTTCAAAAGAAACAAACAAGAGGATCTGACTAAGATAACATGATCAAACCATGATCAGAACTGCCTATGAGAGTAAATGGCAAGACCAGTTTTAGCAACATACCACTTGTTTGTTCTTATACCAAATTATTAAAATATACAGCACAATCTTTTTGAAAGTAGTTGGTAAACCTTGGTTTAGACTAACCGATACTCTTGAAGTACATCTCCATTTAATAAATGTAGTTCCAGTGATCAAAATTTTTCACTGTAGCAACTCCTCAAAGCAAATTTACATGGTGAACATCTAAATTTGGTTCCAGGGCCAAAACAGAAAAGACTGAGCCCTTTCATAGAAAAAGAGAGGAACATGCAATACTATCAGTTTACAGTTCCTTAATGACATTTATTTCCTTCATGGTCACACAATTTGGCTTTTAAATATATTATTACTTCAAAGCACGAGAACAAACGAACTCTACATTTATCATGTAATTCCCAACAAATAGGCTACAAGTTTTAATCAAATTGGGATCATAAAGTTTTGGTGTCTACTATTGGTCTTTTTTTTGTTAACACAAGAACTCTCTGCTATTAAGGTTTAAGAGATGTTTTAAACATTTAGTTAAGAGTTTCTGGAAAATAAATGGAGGCACATCTCTGACATTTTATCTCTCAGCTGACAGATTAAAAATAGTCCCTTTAGATCAAAGGCACAATACATTCTTTCTTAATTCTTGTCAAACTTTGTATTTGGCCTAGTCTCCAAAGGAAGGAAAGTTGAAATGTCTTGTTAGGTCAGTCATTAAATGCAAGGAGCGCAGAAGTCACCAGAGACCATAAACCAGAAAAAGATTCTGCTATCCATCAGACAGCATGACCCCTGACCCCAGTAATTCCCTCTCCCTTCCCTCCTCCCTCCTATTACTATAAAAGGAGAGTCACTCTGGTTTATGTATGAGATCCTTCCATAACAAGTAGCAAAAAGGAGAGCCTTGTGTTGGCACTGATCCTGTCTTTGTCTCACTACATTCATTGTCCGTGGGAAAATAAGGCAGATTAAAGGGTTTTATTATTATTATTATTATTCTTTTATTTTTTTTTTGGGGGGGGGGAGTGCAGCAAAGCTGCAAGATTAATAACTGCTCTGATTCATGATCAACGGAATACACAAATGGGAAATGAATCTTTGTATATAATCTGAGGATATAAAACAGATAAAAAAATTAGTTGCTCTGATTTTCAATTATTCCAGTTTATCAATTGCTGTGTACAGAGTGAACCAATTTCTTCTTATTTCAGGATGGTATATATATATTTAACTAAAGAGAAAAGCATAGAAGGGAACTTTTCCAGGACAATATGGTAGGAGTTGTTTAAAATTATCTTGCTTGGAACTATTCAAGAAAATAGGCAGCCCATATTCATAATATCAGTGTGGTGTTACAGCCGTGGTGGCACAGTATTGCAGGCTAATTCTGCCAACTGCAGCAGTTCGATTCTCACCGGCTCAAGGTTGACTCAGCCTTCCATCCTTCTGAAGTCGGTAAAATGAAAACCCAAATTGTTGGGGACAATATGCTGACTCTGTAAACCGCTTAGAGGGCTGTAAAGCACTATGAAGCAGTATATAAGTCTAAGTGCTATTGCTATTATTTCCTATAAAATGCAACTGAGTTGCATTTTCGTTCTTCTAATCCTAGTACCTTCAAACTGAACTATTAAATAGGAATTCTATAAAAATTCATATGCAACGTTGAGGTTGAGATGTTGCTTTCCAGTACTAGGACTGTACACACTATTGCATTTTCTTCCAAAAAATGCAAACTGGTTCTCAAACTCTGATGGAGCTTTTGAAAAAAATAATCAGTAAATTGTAGCAGATGTGCTAACTATTTAAGTTAGCCAGTTCTGTGTGTGAGGTCCAACATCTTTGGAATTATATGTACCTTCTCTCTATTCTACTTTAAGCATTTTATTAACTTTATTATCTAGATATTAAATTTTGCAGTGAGGGGTTCTTGATGCTCTCTGAGCTTGGTTGTTTTTTTTCAGACAATTCATTACCCAAAATAGGTGTTGATTTTGATTTTAATTTTTAATAATTTTGATATGTTTCAGGAAAAATCTATCTTTGTGGAGTGCAGCATGAATTCAGTAGTCCTGTTCATGTGTGTACTCAGCTATTAGCAGAGCCTTTTGTAATATAGTGGCCTCCAAATATTTCAGACCATAGTAATTATATTTTACAGTCATCACAGCGAACAGTAATGTGTGTGCAAATTATATAATCCAATGCATTTAAAAACATCAGATTGGTGAAATCTATGTTAGCATAAAGAGGCATAATTTTTCATGACATGATCTTCTATAGTTTTTTCCTCTCGGCACAACTCCCTTCATTAAATAGTTGAAGCTAATTTGTAAAAAGCACTATAAGTAAATGTGCACTATAAAGTGTTCTCCTTTGATAACTCAAGATAAGAATGTGAACACATGCTCATGTAAATTGATGGCTTGCCAACCTTCCGCTTCATTGTAGGGAGGACGTATTTGCATCACACTTTAAGAAGGGCTAAGATAACATATTCATTTTCCTGCTAACATTGGACTTGGGAATTCACCTGGGCAGAAGTCATAAATGATTCATGTTTTTAAACTTTTCTTCTTTTAATGGCCAGTGTAAACTCTAAATCTATAGATGGTTTATTTAATCATCTCCCCTCCCCCCCAACAGACTATACTGTAAGATTTAAAATTTTAACTACAGTAAATACTTGTATAGAAATGGGGAAAACCCTATATTTTGGGGGGAGGAATTTTAACAGAATAACAGAGTTGGAGGTCTTCTAATCCAACCCCCCTGTTCAAGCAGGAGACCCTATCATTAGAGAAAAATGGTTGTGCAGTCTCTTCTTAAAAACCTCTGGTGTTGGAGCACCCACAACTTCTGGGGACAAGTTGTTCCACTGATTCATTCTTCTAATTGTCAGGAAATTTTTCCTTAGTTCTAGGTCGGTTCTCTCCTTGTTTAGTTTCCATCCATTGCTTCTTGTTCTGCCCTCAGGTGCTTTAGAGAATATGTTGACCCCTCTCCTTTGTGGCAGTTCCTCAAATACTGGAACACTGGTATTGTGTCATCCCTAATCCTTCTTTTCATTAAACCAGACATACCCAATTCCTACAATCATTCTCCATATGTTTTAGCCCCCAGTCCCCTAATCATCTTTGTTGCTCTTCTCTGCACTCTTTCTAGAACCTTAACATCTTTTTTATATTGTGGCGACCAAAACTAGATGCAATATTCCAAGTGCGGTCTTATCAAAGCATTATAAAGTGGAAGTAACACTTGATGTGATCTTGAGTCTATCATTGCAGCCTAGGACTGCGTTGGCTTTTTTGGCAGCTGCAGCACACTGCTGGCTCATATTCAAGTGATCATCCACTAGGACTCCAAGATCCACCACAGCTTCTTTAGTATGTGAAGAACCATGGGGGAAGTAGTTCCCCAAAATATAATTGCATCTTGGTAGTAACATACAATAAATACAATAGGGTATTTTATTTTAAAATGTAAACATATACACACTATTTTCCCTACATGTAGGAAGAGTAGGAAATCTTTGAAAAATAATGCTTCTCCTATAGCCTTTTAAGCTCTAATTGCCGTGAATCATGTATCCCATAAGAAAATCAGTTCTCATAGTAATAGAATAGAAAGTGTGCATACACCTGTAATTTTGGATATGGTGGCAGCTCTTTAAAAGTTTATAACATTATGAATTATATTTTATGAAATTTAAGAAATGACTTGCTAAATGGAAACATCTCATTTAGAACTCAGATACATTTAATACAGTAACACCATGGAGACTGCTTAGCTTTCAGATTGTGTACCAAAACAAAAATCCATCATCTAGTTCACACTTTATGGCAATCAAAAGTAATGGGGTAAGAATTCAAGGGAATTGTTCCAACTTTTAATGACTTATACAACAAGTGTTCAGAGATGGATTGAGTCTGTGAAGTTAATTGAAGAATTAGATATAGTTGCTCCCCAAACTTAAGATTTCAGAAGTCTTACACTTCCCAAGAAGCTAGACTGGCCTGCTATATTTGGCCTTTTATCCTCTTAGGATCTATTTATGATAGATAAGACTCAGGATCCCAATACTAATACCTCAATAGTGAAGTTTAACAAGTTAGAAAATGGAATTCACTCTCTCACTACAAAATTCCTAGTCCCATTATGCATCAAGCTAGAGGTACCATACCTGGATTTTCTAAAGTGAATCATTCTAAAGAAAGAGGTTGTTTTATCTAACGCAGTTGTTTAAATAGCAGGGTATTTACAGAATATAGAATAATAAAGTGGGAAGGGACCTTGGAGGTCTTCTAGTCCAACCCCCTGTTCAAGCAGGAAACCGTATATAATTTCAGACAAATAGTTTTCCAATCTCTTCGTAAAAACTTCCAGTATTGGAGCACTCACAACTTCTGGAGGCAAGTTGTTCCATTGATTAACTGTTCTAACTGTCAGGAAATTTCTTCTTCGTTCTAGTTGCTATCTCCTTTTTTTCTTTTAAAGCTCAAAACAGCTTAGATGAATGTTCAGGTGCATCTGATCCCCAGCACAACCTCTATGATCAAATGGAGTCTTAAACATGGATGTTCCCAACAACCAACACGTTTATTTACACACATACACATATTCACACATTATACACAGGTTCAGATGCAGAAACAGACTCATATGCCCCACTGCAATTTTCCAGAACTACATCTTATTTGTAGTAATAGCAGCAGCAGTAAGAACAACAATGGAAACTGAAACATGGTCTGGGGTCAGAAAAGGAGGACTGGCTCTTATGATGAGGTCAGAGAGAAAAGAAGAGAGCTTGATCCTGGAATGTGGAAGTCTAGATATAAAATTGGGAAGGCAGGAAAGAAAGAGGATTGAGTTCTGGGCCAGGGAGCAGGAAGAGAGATGGATTCTTGAATGTGGAAGTCTGGATATTAAGTTGTGGGAGGCAGAAATGAAAGGAAAAGATTGAATCCTGATCTGAGGAGAATGATGTGAAAGCAAACATGTGAGCAGCAATATGGACATGGTTAGAGACCAATATGATGCGCAGTCTTGGAAATTTTCACTCATTTTAGATTCCTTGTTAGGCAAGTCGTTCATAATAGCAATAGCACTTAGACTTATATACCTCTTCACATTGTGCTTTACGGCCCCCTCTAAGCGGTTTACAGAGTGAGCATATTGCCACCAACAATCTGGGTCCTCATTTTACTGACCTCGGAAGGATAGAAGGCTGAGTCAACCAGTGAGAATCGAACTGCCAAACTGTTGTAAACCGCCCAGAGTTGCCTTGTGGCAAGATGGGTGGCAAACAAATATAATAAATAACAATAATAATCTAAAAACTATTATGGAAATGTCAGACCAGACATCTATACATTGTATCAAATTTCCACCAAACCAGTCAACAAATGAATGCACCAAGGCATGCAGGGCAAATGTGATATGTTCAAGGAATAAGTACTGTAGGTATGTTTTTGTTTGGGAACTAAAATCTAAGTTTGTTGCCACACACAGCTCTTATTATCTGTGATTCTATTACCTATAGTTTGGCTCTCTGTGCTTGCTACAAAAAGGCTTGCCATCTGCATTTGTATAAAGGTTTCCATGCATCTGTGTTTTTTGGCTTTTTGTTCCTTCACAGATATGCAAAATGATAGATGGACTTTTGCCCATGCATAAAGTACATTTTTCAAGATCTTGTAAGTTATGGTTTTATTTTTCCATAGTTGCCTGGCTGGTATGGAATCCCTGAAACTATTAAGGCTTCCTTGGCATAAGCAAATGAGGGATTAATTTCTGAAAGTTTCTTTCTCAGGCAATTACATTAGTAGTTATTAATTTAATTATCATTTTTGTCCAGGTGATGCCCCTTTGTGGATGTGTCTTCAATGCTCAAACATGTGACACATACATACATCTATTGTGAATGGAGACATCTTCAAAACAAGTTTTAAACTAGTGAGAAGATAGAAAAGTTGCACGGTGTATACTAATTATTTGTTTGCTTGAATGAACGATTGATTTCCGATTTCCTTTCAAAAGGCCATCTTAAATTCCGGGTCATCTTCTTTTTGGATAAATAGCATCTTCCCTCACCACATGTTTTTTTGATATGTGCACAACTATATCTTACAAATCCAAATACAAGAGCCACTTTTTCTGGCATAATGTAAGTAGGGCCAACAACAACAACAACAACAACAACAACAAAGACAGGACACTATTTCTGCCCTTGTAGGCTACTGGAGTAAAATAACTTTTCTTTTTCCTCAAAAGTGAATGGAAAGCAGAGATCGGATGATGAGTTCCATAAAGCCAACATGTTTTTCTATTCTGATTTCTTAAAATGCAGTAAGAGAGACAGAGCGACAAGTAACCTATCCATGAAATTATCTATAAAAATTTATACTCTAATTCATTACCCACCTTTACAATTCCCCAATCAATTTTTCTTCAAAACTACATTCCAAAATATTGACCTTCCCTTCCACTCTTTTTCTTTTTTCTTTTACTTTGTTTTCCTGCCAAATAGCTCAAATCTTTTCTCTCACTTTCAAAGAAAGCATGGGCATCTGCAGAGGGAGTCAGGAGGCAGTGTCACAATTGCCATTTTCCAAATAGTGTAAATTACATAATTCAAGAGTCATACCGTAGAAGTCTCCTGCTATTAACCAGGGCCCAGATTAACCTTGTTTGCACATTGCACTAAGCCATAATTTATGGCTTGTTTGATTTGGGCTCAGCACATTATTTGATGCCAACCATGCTAGTTTTTAAGCTATGCTGTGGGATATAATTGGTTGTAAATGTAGATTCCTTGAATATACCATGATTACTGATGATTACATGGATAGCCATGAAATTTTTTTTTTGAGTAATATTATGAAAATGGGTTGCTACTGGTTTGTTCCAGAATGTTTTCCCTGTTTTTCTTTCTAATCTAAAGCCCCGGGTTTCCTGGTAATTTTCCATTCAAGTGCTAACTTTAGTTGTTGGGGTGTTTCTTGTTTTAATCAGCCAAGAACAACTAGGTGTTCTTACCTGACCTGGGCAGATAACCTAAGCTGTTCCAAATGGCCTTCATAAACACACACCTCCATTTTGTTATGGCCTGTTGCACATCTTAAACTCCTCAGGAGAAATAACTATTGTGTATTTTGTTTTTAGTATTGTCCTCTGAGAATATAATTTTCACTCTGGGGGAGGGGGGAACAATTTGAGTCCCAGAGTTTGAAACAAAATGAATATTTATTGAGGGAGAAGAACATCACAAAGTTGGAATCAAATTCAAAACACACATTCCCTATCTAGTTAATATATGTATAATATTCTTCCCAGCTCCCAGGGTGAATGCTCAGAGCTAATTTAGAGCTACTGGCACCAAATAAGGTACCATGAAATTTAAAACCAGACTGTGCCGATACTTCTTTTTCACATAAGAAGGAAACAAAAGCTGCAGTCAAAGAATGGATCACTTCTAAGCACTTCAGGAAGGTAGAATTGTCAAAAGATCTCATCCCAGCCCTGTTTTGTTTCTGGTGGGATCACAGTAAATACAGATGGCAGGCTGCATAGGGGAGAGAAGAGAGATAATTTGGGGCCCCATAGAGCACATGGTTACAGGCCTGCTTTTCATTAGTCCTACTTCATAGCCACCCATCTCCTGCAAATGTCATCACACCCTGGCAAAGCATCTGTGGCATGTTAATCTTTTCATTTAATAAAAAAGCTGTTGTGATCTTTCTTCCATTTTTCCTCTTAAAGGGCAGGCAGCAATAATAGTAACTGCAGCTCCATTCCACTTAACTGCTCTCTCCTCCCTAGAAATTTTTTCAAATCTAATTCTAGAGACATTCCCATGGATGGTGTGTGTGTGCGCGTTCATGCACACACAATCTGGTTAATAAATACCAACTGCAGAAGGAAAATCTGTTAAATTTACTATGTAAAATGAAAGTGACTGGTTACTGGAGTGGAATATGAGGCAATCTGGAGTCAGTTTTCAGCTAAATTTCTCAGCTGAGATACTGCCACAAAGGCTAACAAGCAATCAAGAAGCTTTATTCAGAATACTTCAAGGACAAATACTGAATTCTTTCTGAAAACTGTGGTAGTTCATGCTAATCAGTAAAGCTTGTCCCTTTTCGTGTTATTACGTATGATAGCATAACACATACAAGATGCAAAAGATGGCTCACTTGTGAGTTGGGATGTCTGTCAAGTGGGAATGCATATTTGTCTGATGTGTACAGGGGCAAAACGAATTCACTCCCTTCCTCAATACTTACTGAAAGTGACTTCATTGCAGTGATTCATAACTCTTTTATTATGAATGGATATTTGTTGTTTTCAGTTACTGACTCAGATTCAACTTTCTGCAAAACAGTAATCTGAACTCTGAAGAACTTATTTCCCAGCTGTGGCTCATACACACAGATCATTATGTTCCTTTTAAAGAGATCCCATCTACCACAAGATGGTTGCTTTGACCTCACAGTTGCAATTACAGCAACCTTCAGGATAGGTTCCTCTGTCCTGTGTCTGCAGGCTACAGATCCGGTTAGTTTTCGCAGATGCACAGAAACATCCATCCATCCATCCCAGAACTCCTGATCAAGAGGTAGAACTCTAAGTGATAAAATGAACTTTTTTCTTCCTCTTAGTCTTTCATGGAACTCCATCTACTTGAAAAATCCTGTTTTAATCCATTGTGTGGGATGAAAGGCTTCCCTCCTCTCATAGTAGCCCTATTTCTTTAGTTAATTGCAAAAATAAATTAAAGGAAGAGAAAAATGCATTTTTATGGCTTTTGTGGGTGATTTGGGACAGGCTGGTGGAGACCAATGAAGATATTTCCTTGGGTTTTTCTGACTCACTGCAAGAATGGTTGTGTTAATTCAAGGAGCATTCTGAACTCTGTGCAAATTGAGGCCAACAAAACAAGAGGGGCTATTTGCAACTCTTTTCTTTATTCTCAATACAAATATAAAATTAAATTCCTGCAAATTTACAGTAAAGCCTGTTGTGTGGGGGTTTTTTTGGCTGGCACCCATCTCACATTGGTTTAATTTAAAAAAAACCCAAAGGCATACATGTTATCATTTGAAAACTACAAAAAAGACTGGTATAAGGAAACAGGAAGCAATAGTTCTAAAAACAATGGGCAAAGAAATGCGAAGGACACCTCCCAGGACAGCTTTACACAAGTTCAAGACAAACTCTGGGCTGTGTAACTGTACAACAGGGTTTTCCCCCCCTTTGATTTATTTGAAATGGGAACAAAGCTGCAGTTTTCTTTGCAATGCTTTAACTCTGTAGTCCTTGTGATTCCTCTGGCCAGAATTTTTATTCTCTCCCTCCTGCCACCTCCTGGCTTTTACAGTCAAAGCACCTTCAGACCTTCAATACCCTGTTTGTTTAGAATGCTATCTCCCCCAGTCCAGCTGCCAGAGCAACATCGAACCATGGTTAGGTTGAATGATACCATCAAAGTACATCTCTCCCTGTATTGTCTTCCTGATCTCTCTAATTAGCAAGCAAGACCTCCAGGTTAGGGGAATATGGCTGCAGGACTGGGCAGTAATTTCTATTCACTTGCCAGTTTCCCTATCACACAACCTTCCAGTGTTGAACATATTCCTCATAGCCCCATTTATATGTTTTCACCCATCCTTTAATTGGGCAGAAAGTACAAGTAGTAGTGAACTTACAAATGTTGCTTATCATTTATAGCCATTTGCAGAAACGCGCAGTCCAATGGCCATAATTTATGATGTTTTTGCTGAAACCAGTGTTTAGTTTGGAAATAATGGGTTCACTTACCAGTGTTCACATAACTGCTACAAAAAAGAGCGTAACATTGAGGAGATCACAGTCACATGATCATCTACTTAATGTCACAACTTATGACTGTAATAGCAGTTCATAATTGTACTGCCTCCCCCCCCCCCCATGACCTAATCATACCATATCTTAGCAACCAGGCTAGGCATTATTGTTCCCATCACACAGTTTACTGGTAGGCATCTTCAAGGCAGTGTTTGGTGGATTCCCTGCCCCCTTTCCCCTCCCATCCAGGGTCATCTCTTTATGAGAAAGACAATCACCATTTGCTTTTCTGAATGCGTGCCATAGTGAGGATGGGGATTCAAGCTTTAATTTGATTGCTCACAATGACCTTCTGATGGGACAGTTGATCTCCCAGGGAACTGATCATCCTTTGAAGCAATTTTAGTACTTTTCTACTTTTTATTGATTTGTAATGATTAATTAAATAAATAGTTGATCAATAAACATATCCATATAATTTACCTCTGATGCATATGTATATTCAGGGAAATTATGAAATATTAAATATTACACTATGAAACACAATACAAAAATTACAAAGAATATATAATCAAGCAGTTAGATAGCATGTTCAAAAATAAATTACAATGTCTAAGGAAGAAAAAATAGATAAGTCCTAACTAGTCAGCAAAAGACCACCAGAGCTGATGCCAGCCTAGCCTCCTATAACAAGAAGTATGATTACTGGACAGAAGTCAGAGAGCTTTCTTTCTGGCTGCTTTCATGCTTTGGAACTCTTTTGCAAAGCTTGTACTTTTCTCTGTTGAATTTCTCCTGGCAGACAAAAATGTTCTTACTGAGGCAGGCATTTGGCCTTTAAGCTACACTATTTCTCAAGGTAGATTTCAATTCTATTTGTTGATGTGTTTAAACTGCATGTTTCCTTGTGTTTTCACCTTTACTTTTATTGGCTTACCTACATTTTCTGGTAGTTTTTAACTGACATTTTTATATTTATATGCTTTATTTATTAGAGTTATCCCTACTACAATTAAGAGAGATGCTTTACTGTTTATATACATTCATAAAAAATAGAAGTGCGGTTAAGGTGTAAATATAAAGGAAATAAACAATTACCATAAACACACAATCAACAACAGATGACATCAATTTATACATTGAAAGACCTCCAATATAATACTGTTTTAATAACTTATGGAAAGCCAATTATGTGGATCGCTGATTAAATTTCTGGATGGAAATTATTCCAAAGGGTAGGTGCCTCAACAGAGTGCCTCCACCCATCTCTCCTTACAATAGTGGTGAACCCACAACCCACAAGTTTTTCTAGGACATTTGGGATGAGCAGGCCATAAATGGTTCAAGGAAGAGGTCTTACAAATACTCCAGCAGGTACCAAGCCAAGTAGGGATTTACATGTCATACTGAGCAATTTTATTATTAACACTGCTGCCTTAAGCACCATTTTTAGTGCTTCAACATGAGCCATCTCTTCCCAGCCCTCTTTTTTGTGCTGCTTATCATCAAAATGAGGCAGAAACTTAATATCATGGTCAATAAATGAATACCATAGACCCACACATTTTATCAAAGTGACATAAATGTGTAGGGAGGAGAGATTTCTAAGAGAGTATTAGCAGGAAGGAGACTTGGAATTACTCCCATGTCTGCTAATTTCACCCTCCCTTTCCCCCAGTTTGCACTCTAGTCAGCCTTATGTCTAAACTTGGGTTTGATTTGAGAAAATGCACATTGTGAACAGAAAAAGGAGGCATTAACTGATGAAAATGTGTAGATAGTAAAATGATTAATTGCTCTCTCCCATTAGCTGATTCCACTGCACAACACCCTCAAGGAGTTGGGGTGTGTGTGCTGCTATGGCAGGATACTAAAAAGTTAATAGGCCATTGAGAATTAATTTCTCACAAAACAATTCTACTTTTAAGCTAAAGGTACCATAAGATGAAAAAGGCAATTTTGCTTCCCTCTTTATTTTATCTAATGTATAACAAAATCAGTCTATCATTAAAACATTTGCCCTATTTAATTTTGTGAGGAAACAATTAGAGGCAATATGGCTTCCCCAACCAAAATTAACAGTCCTTAGGCTGGTTATGGACCTGGTCATTTAAGATGCAGTATTTGAGACTAGACAGCAATGATGGCTGGCATTTTCTGGTTACTAACAATGTAAGAGCACTGCATTTTATCACTATTCTACATAATAGAATTCTTGGACCTTGCAATGGTGACTGTGTTGCAAGGATTCCAGTGGAAAGGGGTGGAAGGACTAATTATATTCCAGATAAAGAGAGTAATTTGGAAATGTTGACATCACTGCAATGGTGAGGCAAAGGAAAGTCCTGTGATCCAGATTAATATTGCTGCAGCACTGTATCCAAAAGGGATATCAGACAACAAATCAATCTTGAGGAAGACTGAGATCTTAAACATATCCAGATGGCTTTAATCATGAAAGCCACTCACTAGGATGGAGTCAATGTATTGAATGTCAACAGAGATGATCTACACAAACAGTATTTCTGTGTGCAACATCAACATGGAGGAGGTTAGCAGAAGAGTAATAGTTAGTGAGGAGGTGCAGAGGATTAGAGGAACCTAACTCTTCCACTACCTGTAGAATCAACCTTGACACCAGCTCTTCTGAGTAATTAACCTAATTGAAAGCTTGCTTCCTAGGAGATGCCTGAAGTAAGAGAAACTGTTATGACAACTGTACTTAATACAGATTGGACAATGAAGACGTTGTCTTCTACATGAAAGCTGGTTAGACAAATTTGGCGCAAAGGATGACTAGTGGGGGGCAGAATTTTGTTACAACTATTCAGGCACTTCCTTAAAGGACTATATAGGCCATGCATCACTGAGAGATTGCATTGGATCCTGCCCACAGTTCTGGACACTGGAATATTTCAAATAGGCTGTTGTGCAGTCATAAAAGTCTAGCTGTGAATCAGATGCTCCATGATGAAGAATGTGGCAGTTTTCCTATATTGTTTACTGATTACATTTTTCTAGATGTTCACCCAGTTGGCCCTGATTTTTAAAAACCATCAATCTACAGTATGGATTATAAAGGAAGCAGAGATGTGCTCACAGTGTCTTGCTTTGTTACGTTTGATGTTTGATTGCAGTCAGGAACATTCTTATCATTGTATTTGAGTGTGGGGATCTTCCAGCACTCCTTCCAGTAATAAGTACATTTATCACTTTTTTGTAATTGTTGTGTCTTGTGCCTCCCTACTACATGTCTCATGAATTGTTGAGGACATGGGTAAAAATAGAAATGGGAAAGAAATGTGAAGGAAACCAAGAATAAGAAGAGAAAGTAAGGACTCATGAAGCAAGATGAAACAACTGAGCTCTCAAAAGCTCCTATGTAAGTTCAGCATACCTGACAAAGCAGTTCCTATTTTTTAATCAGAGAAAATCACCATCCTGAGTGATAGACTATGCTTTGATCTCAGGAAAACGTGTATGGTCAACTTGGAAACATGGATAGTCAACTTGGAAATTGCTCTATTATCTCAACCACATTAGCACAGTGTGGAATGCTGATTGAAGGCACACTTAGTTGCTGCTAAAATGTATCTAAAATTGTTAAACATAGTGCATTTCATGGGAAAGATATTGGGTACAGAATCATGTCTCTAAGTTTCTAGTGACTGCCAAATGCATGTGATTGTAAACAAAGAGAATGAACATAAGTGTTCGTTATAGTTATGCAAATATAGAAAAAAAGGAACCCTCTGTATAGTTTATTATGCATATAAAACCTTTCTTATGCATAAACACAACAGAGCTAACCAGCCATTACATTTTCTAATATTCAGCTGGAGTAGTATACTTTCAGATGGTTTTTGAATTCAAAAAGGAAAATATTTGTCAAGCTGGCAGGACGTTTGCTAAGTGCAGGAAGAGGCATGGAGTTGTCTTCACAACCAATGTTATACAGGTGCTGCTGCTTCAAGCTGCAGAGAAAAAATAAATTATCATGTGTTTGAAGAGGATGGAAAAAATCTAACATGATACTTGGATCCTCTCACTGTAGAGACGTCTAACCACAAACTTGCTTCAACAACACTGATTTCCTTTAGCCAGCCAAACATCACATTGAAATTCTTTCACTGAGTTGTGGTTTTTAGATACTGCTATAGGCAAAACTGAGGTCTGCTCAGTTCTTAGAATCTGTAACTATTTGTGTACATTTTGGTACACTTTTCGATTCAACATGCCAAAGTAAATCTCCCATGTAAAAAGTCTGAACTTGGGGGGTTTATTATATAGACTGGTAAAACTTCACAGTTTTATTATTTAGAAAACTGTCCTGGTGACTCTTTCAATATGAACAATGGAAAAATTAAAACTGATGTGATTTTGGCAACGGCCCTCAAATGAATCTCATAATGACATCAGTAAGGTAGCTTGGATCTATTACTAGGGGAATGGAGCCTAAAGCAAATCACAGCGTGAACAAGTTGAAACTAGGAGACAGAATTAGGATAAGGTGGTAAGGAACTATTTGGAGGGGCTGCATTTCCACTTCCATAATGCAACAAGAATCAGGCTCAGAGACAAATAGGATTACAGACTATAGGGAACAAGCCTCTTTTATACTTTTAAGCGACATTCCTATTGCTGGTGTTACTCTTTCACATGTATGCATTCAAGGTTAAGTGCAAGTTTTTAAAAAAGTTTGAAGTCCAACACATTTCACTTCAGACACCTAACTGTTGAGCTCAAAATACAAAACCCACAGAGTCATGTCTGTAAAGTAGTGGTCCTTCTGAAGCAGCCTCTCCTTTCTTCTTTCAGGACTTATTTTTTTATCGCTTAGGAACTAGAGGTACAACAACTTTTGTCACAATCTTATTTACTACACTTCAAAGACTTGAGGGTTTGTACATTTCAATATCCTACTTGCTCAAAAGAATAGAAGAAAGCTGGAGTAGAGGGAGGAAAGGGAGCCTCTTGTGATTCAAAGGACAGGATTTAACTCTTGCTTTATCAGCCTGGAATGCAGGGTCCCCCTTTCCTTCATTGAAATAAACCTGAAAGAAAACATTTGCAGGGCACCTGTTCACCATGCAAAGAAAGCTATTAAATGAGAAATAAAAGTCTTTCATTTAATGTTACAAAATTTGTGTTAAGCAGAAATGAAAGAAATGGAAAAACAAAAATACCTCTAGATGCTAGATGTCACACTGGTCACCAGGGAGAGATGAGCATTAGCACAGGATAAACTATGCACTCATAAACTATGAGTGCATTTTGCTTCTTCTCTTCCAGAGACCCCAAACCTCTTTCTCTAGAAGTGGGAATCCTGGGATTTGAAATCAAATCCATGGGAGGGGGGACCATCTCAGAAAAATCTATGCTTTGCTAAGTTATTTTTAATCAGACATAATGAAACTATTAAACATTAAGCTTCTGTTTCAGTTTCTGGAAATATGTTTTCTCATAAACAGTTATGCTAAATTGGCATTACAAAGCCCTTTAGTACTGTTTCTTCCTTTCAGATCTGTCTGAATCATGTTAGTAAGGTGCACTAGCTGATCTGTCAGAGAAACGAAGACTTCTGACCTTAATAAACTGACCAAACCTAGAAAACAAAACTGCAAAAGCATTGCTTTTACCATTTTTTGCGCCATGAATCTTTTAAGGTTTTACAGAACTGAAGTTTTGGTTCTTGAATATTCATTCTCCTATTGAATAGCATTCTTGATTCTCTCTTCTGCTTGCTAATTATGACATTAACACCCTCCTTTGTTTTAGGGCCCTAATTCTTAATGAGATCCTGTGCTGAATAGCTAAGGGATTTTTTTTGCAAGTAAAAGGATTTCTCTCTTGATGTGAACCTCAGGACAGCCTTCTCCTGAAATTAAAATACGTTAGAGGTGATTTATGCTTTCTATTGGGAGGGTACTATATAGAATATAGAATAGTTAATTCTTACAGTAAATTCATTTAACAGGCCTGTACGGTTCAACAATAAATTTTGCAATGGATGGTTAATTACCCTAGTTGTTAGTGAGGCAGATTCTATATGCTAAAGTCTGGCAGAATATTACAGAATTATTCCTGCGTTAAAATGCTTTCTCTTGCAGACAGCAGAGAAACTTGCTTTTCCACACTGACAAGAAGACATTTGTTTTCATGCTACACAGAGCAAGCAATGAGCTAATTCAGTAACTGAACTTTAATAGTCCATATGTGACTGGAAAAATAAAATTATGTGTTCAGGAATCTGGTACCAGTTTAGAAAAGAAAAAAAAAGAAAAAGAAAAAAATGGGGTATTTTAATAAATCTTAAAGGAATCTAGTTCTTGTTTTTGTGTAAACAATTTGACCTATGAACCCATTTTCTTCAAACCTGATCCTAGATGTTTCCTGCCAACTGTCTAGCAATCACAATAGTTCATGAGAAACCCTTGATTGTAATTTTGAGGGAAGAGAACTAGAGGAACAAGGTGATGACAAAATGTTATTATCTGTGGATACATTTGCCTACGGTATGGACTTTGCTATTTTTCCTGATTAACATCTTTGATTTGAAAGAAAAGGGCTCAGGGGTCTTACTTTTAAGCTGAACTTAAGTTGATACATGGCCTTTGAAATTTAATATAAATTTATACACCCAGGCCATAGAAAGGAAATATAGCTATTTTAGATCTCAGTATTTCTAACATTAGGCCCGATGTTGCCTGTGGTCCTGAGTGGAGCTCTGGTCCATTCTTCACCAGATGGTTAGGGCCTCCTGCAAAAGGCTCCTATCACTTTGTTTGAAAACTCTCAAAAGTCTGAACTGTTTTAACAGAGAAAGAAATGGATGGTAGAGGGCCCTTCAACATATTTTAGATATAGTTGGAATGAAAGGTTCATTAATGTTAAAAGCTCTTTTATTTGGTTAGAAAGAAGCAGTGCTTCCAGTCTATGGGAATGTGCAAAGCTTCTGATGTTTTGCCAGGGAATTTATTTAAGAAGATGATAAAGACAGATTACTTGAGTGCTGACTGCACTGTTTGGCCTTAACCTACAAATAAGAAAGTGAGAATAGACAGAAAGCAAAACAAGGCTTTAAAGGAATTTTTCATTAAGTACAACAGGCCTAAGATACAACAAATTGGTTTGTTGTAAGCATATGCTTTTTAAATATAGCTTCAAAAAAATCAGGAAACTGGCAGTGTCAGGATATAAAGACTTTTTTATTGTGACTATGTTCCCAGCAATTGTTTCCCCCTTCAGGGAAAAAATAATCCTCAGCAAATAGCAAATACACAAGAAAGCATATACTGTATTATGGTTTCTTGTGCTCTAAAAAACAGTAACTCAGGAGAACTTTGGTAAAGGAAACTTTCAAGTCTAGTGAAAAAACGCATTATCATTTAAAGAATATTTATGCATTCCTCAAATATAGCTGTAAATTATACATTAATGCATTTATATTCAATTACTTCTTCAGCAAGCGATAGCACCTAGCTGTCATTGGCTAATCAAAAAAACAGATCCTGAGAATTCCAGGACCAGTGCCTAGAATGGAACATCACACACACACACACACACACAGCCCTAGGGGAACACAATGGCAAATATCACCATCTTTCGGTAATGCTTCCAAGGTAGTCTTCAGGAGTTAAGCTTTGCCTTTGTATTTCCAACTGAAGATCAATTTCCTAATTCAATGTACGACACCATAGCACTCAAGAGTGTCAGAGTATCAAATAGACTCCCAAACAGCACCTGCTAAATCTTTACAGGACTGATGAATTTAGTGCTCATTCACACATTTACCACTGGGGAAAGCCACCAGACAGTAAAAGTTTGTCATCCCTCACCTCATCTCTAAAGATACATCTCTAAATGATACTAATTAGGACATCTCAGGACATCCTTCACTTAACTGCAGTATGTATAATCCCATCACTTTTGTAATTTGAAAGCACAGCTAACAACATAAAAGCCTCCCCCCCACCCTCCAGGCAAAGTAGCCATTTACCCAGCGATGGAATATTTGTTTCTAGTATTTTCATGTAGATGAAGAGAGCTGGATTCAGCCTCCTCTTTCTTACAAAGAATATTGAAGCAAAGCTGTTTCAGTCCTAGTACTGCTCCCCTCCCAACTGCATGGAGGTAATATAAGCCAGCGTAAATCAAAGAGTGTTCTTGCCATCAGATCCACCCTAAAGCCGTTTTCAAATTGGGAATCTAAAATTACCATATATACAGCATCTGCAGTTGAGCCAAGTACAAATCAAGATGAATAGCTGTGACGCACAAGGTAAGAGTGCAAAAGTATGCAGCTGCGACTATGAACAATGTAAGTTCTTGGTGCTAAAGCTTCTCTAATGCCTTTCACAGAGAGCACAGAAACAACAAAGGGGTCTGAGAGAAAGAGAGAGAAATTCCAGCAAGATGAGTGAAAACATAGCTCAAATCCCAAGCTGTTCTGCTAATGAGCAATAGAAATAATTTACAAAGGGGCAAGAAGGGAATTCAATTAATTAGCAATGTGGCTGCACTACAGGGAAGAGAAGAAGAAAAGGACACTGGCATTATCAGAAATGGCCTCTATTCTACCTTTCTTGTTATAAGAAAAAGCTTGCTGGAAACCATAAAGGGAAAAAAGAAAAGATTTCTCTATGAAAGAAGTGGGCAGTATTTTGGTGGTCAGGTCACCATATGGGGAAAAACTGGGGCTGATGTGCTGCTATTATACAGTGATGAGACTGAGATTTCTGGATTTATTTTTATTTTTTTAGTTGTGTTGGTCTCTCCTCTAGAACGATAGGGTAGACAGCTGCCCTTTTCCTATGATTTGTCACAGAAATTCAGCAGAGGGATTTCTGAGGATGGTTAAAAAATGAAGTTTGATAACTTTTGATAACTACAGGCCCTATTCTCAGGATTCCCTGAAAATGGCACATGGGGACAGCCCAGCTCTCTCTTAAGATCCCTTCCACTCCAGGACTCTGCCCTAAGACAAAAGAAGCCGCAGGCCTCAGTGATCCCACACCACCAGTTGAATTCAGCAGCTGTGCCAGTTTACTTCCAGGTCAGCTGCAACATAATCCAAATGGCAAAAACACAAAGCAAAACAAACCATACTTTTTGTTTGTTCCTCAAGCTCTGCTGTTTGTAGGTGGCCTTTTCCTATTGGTGGGAATGCTTACCGCACTCTTTTTTTCCCAGTTTCTCAGCAGATCCTTTAAGAAGAATGTGGGTTTCATTTGAGAGGGTCTGTTTCTTCCTTCTCTGTCAGGGGAGAAGCAGTATGTAAATTCAGACTGCTTGAGGTTTTTGTCCGTCTGTGTCCCGTCCCCCCCCGCCCGTTTGTGC
>JANHFL010005183.1:55804-74992 GCA_032468155.1 Oxyrhabdium leporinum
ATGCACCTAAAGAGATACTTCTACTTTGATGGAGAGATTTTGCCATACCTGATTTTAAAACTTTGGATTGATACAGTCAAACTTGACTTGTGATCTTATTTTTTAATCAGTGTAAAAGAAAAAGAAAAATTGACCAATATTGTTACACATGACCAAGATTTAATCTGTTAATTTTTTTAGACGTGTATTCTACTTCATGTATTTTTGTATTCTTTTGTATTCTTTTTATACTATGCTTTAGTTTTCTTTTTCTGCATTTTAAAGCTAATAAAATCGCTACAGACCTGAAACACAGATTTGTGCAGGAAAGAATGGTATTAGGGAGAAAGGGACTGCAGTCCTGTGGGTATACCTGTGATTTCCTAAGTATGAATTAAAAACAAACAAGCAGAATTATTTTTGCTCTAGCTTACTTCATGTAGTTAATGTCATGTGTAGGATTCCTTTGTTATTTCAATTTGCATGACTGAACACAGACTTGGCAATTAGAGGGAAACTTGCTGGAGCAGGAAACATGGAGCCCACCCCTTCCTAACTAGAGATAAACCACAGTGAAGTCTGACTCTCACCTTGGATGCACTGCTGTCTGTTCAGGCCCAAGAAATGTTCTCTTGCCTCAAATGGAGAACGTGTAGCATCCTACCTAATTTTACCTCTGCTAGAATCAGTACTTTGAATTAAAAAAAATATTGCTCAGAGTTCAAACAATTCTTGACTTCATTTATTGGCACCTCCCTGCCCCCTGTCCTTCAAAACTCATAGATCTGCCTCAAGCAAATAATTTAATTTAGCTGTATAATTCAGCTGGCACTGTACGTATAACTCATAAAGCAAAAGATGAAGTTGCCTTATATTTTATATTGCCCAAATCCCTTCTGGCCTTTTTGAAATAAGATCAAAACCAACAGCTGAATTTATTCATTTACTTGGCTAGTATTTCTTTAGTGTTTCCCCACAACTAAAGTAAAACCTATTGGCACGCAGAAGGAGTGCAGTGACTCACAATCATTAAAATTGGGTACCCAGTGCCATTGGTGGCTGCCATACATTCATGATTATAGTGACATCTAGAAAAATGGTGCTTTGTGGGAAGACATATTTAACCCAAGAGGTTTGCAATGTAATATCACCAGACAACAGATAAAAAGGAAGGAAAAGTGGACAAAGGTAAATGGGGGATGGATTGAAAAGGAGAGTCAGACACTATTCTAGGTTTGCAAATGAAAATAAGAAAATTAGTACAGGCACTAAGAAGCCAGGGGGCTCTAGATGCATTGTGGAACCTGTGGCCCTCCTTCACCTTGATAATCATTTGTCAATGAGTTTTCAAAGTAAGCACTTTCAGTATGGTGTTTTATAATCTAATTTGCATTGATGTATAGAAATTAGGATGTCACAAATAAACCATTTAGTTTCTGGATAATCTTCAAAGGAATCCATATGAAATAAAGAATATAATAATGTAAGGTGAAATTTAACATTAGTGTCCAAAATAAGAAGTTCTTATTCAATACAAGAAAATTCTTATAAAATGATGCATTCAGGGCACCTGTGACACCTGTGAAACTATCAAAAATCTGTAAGAACATTTCAACATTCATATTGAAACATGGAAAAGAGGAAGGGACCTAGAATTGGGAAGTGGCCAAAAGCAGCTTTTACCAATTTGGTGCTGTCCAGATACACTAGATTACTGCTCCTACAATCCCCCAGCCTGCATGACCTGTCTTGAAAGTTGTGTTCATACAATGTCGCTTTAAAGCCTGTTGTCATCACTAAGAGAATCTAGGACAGAGGTATCAAACTCAATTTCATTGAGGTTGTGTTTCACCTCAGGGGGCTGGGGTGGCCGTGGCCTGGGTGGCCGTGGCCAGCTCAACATCACCATGACAGCGTCCTACAGCCCTCTGCCAGCGAAAACATAGCCTGTCGTGGTTGAAAACAGGTGGGCTTCAGGAGGCCGTTGAGGCTGAAAATGGAGCCTCCATTTTGGCTGGCAGAGGCATTTTGGCTGGCAGAGGTCCTTCGCTGTTTCCAAGGCAGCCCTGCAGGTGAGATGTAAGCACCACACAGGCTGGATCCAGCCCACAGGCCTTAGAGCATGCAATGGTCTAGACATCCTTGGTCTAGGACAATTCAGTGCGATCAGTTCACCAGAGGCAGCTTGCTTCTGCCAACTCACAGCCGCCAAGTTGCTGCAAGACAACTCCACATGGCCAACTCAGCATAGGGACAATTCGCCGCAGGGAGCCAGAGGGAAAACTGTGCAGGCAGGCAAGTGAGAGGAGGGGCAAAGCATAGAGCGGGTCGGGGTAGGTGGTAGGGAGGCGGCAGCAGCCAGGGGCTTCCCATTTTCACACACTGATAATCTGAAAGCCATAAACTCACTGAGGCAACCTAAAACTAAATTAGCTGTTCACTTCTACATCACACTTGTGTTTCAGGAAATTGTACTCTTAAGAGTACAATACTCCAGCATGATCAAATTAGAACCTAGATTAAGTTTCTTGATTGCATGCTCTAATAGCAATAATTTTGCAAGTAGTTAAAAAAGAAAGGCTAACTTGGACAATATGCATAAGGTTTGAATGACTGCAGTTCATTACCCTAGCCACAGTTGTGAAGAATCTTACTCCAAGTTAATACATTGTGAGTGGGGGCAACTGTGCAATGTGTAAAGGATAAGAAGCATGTCTTTTGCAACGTCTAAATTTTGGAGGGAGTCTGAAATTGTGTAATCTGGTACTGTACTGGACAGACTTTCCCACGACACAGCTCAGAAGAAGAGTCTTAATCATGGGTACCACCTGGAATGAAATGAAGACTTTACCAGCTGTTCACAGTACATTCCAGGACATGTTCTGCAAAACCAGCTGTTCAGAACTAATAGAAAAGCAATTGTTCTCTTAATATAGGTATCGTTAACAAGATGGTTATTTAATAGAATTAACAGAGACAACATACTAATGTAGAGTTACAAAGAAAGAATTTATATAATTATGTGTAGCATTTGAACTTTTTACTATATGAAGCAGGTATCACGCATTAACGTATTTTAATAAATATGCACATACCAGATGTTCTAATGATATTCTTGTAAAGATAATTACTGCATTCCAATGCTAGTATCGTGGCTATCTTGAGTTTTTCTTTTTATGCAAAAGTAGTTTTGTTGATGCAGTATCAACATTAGAATTGGAAAACATGAAAAAAAGAGCAGCCAAACTGACTGAGAGGCCTGAATGCCTCTGATGTGAAGAAAGGCTACAATGTGACTGATAGAACTAGGAATATAGACAGAACACTTCACCGGCACTTTTAAAACCATAGAACTCATTTCTATCGAATGAATTGTCAACCACCAATCTAAGCATTTTTAAACTTACGTAGACAACTTAATGGAGGAAAAGAATATCAGCAATATCTATTCACAAAGGCTACCCATTTCCTCTCAGTAGCAGCTGCCAGGACCTCAAGCAGAGGGAAGCTATAATTCTCAAGTCCCACCTGTAGGTTTCAGACTAGACCATTGTAGAGAAGAGAATACTGGACCAGTAGATGGACCTATAGTTTAACTATCCAGAAGGGCTATATCTGCATTAGTTGTATCTCATTGTCATATTTCTAATATAATGGTTTAATTTAATGCTCACAATTACCACCGAAATGCATTCTTGTCTCTTGCAAATACAGGTCTGGGACCTCCGCAGTCAAGGGGGTTCACAAAAGAATGACAATAATAGCATCACAACAATTGCTAAATGGCCCTGCTACTTTATTTAGTTGATTCCACAAAAGGAATCAACTGTGCGGAAAGGTAGGTAATGAACTAGGCTGAAAATAGGCTTCCTTTGGCATTTGAAATATCCTCAAGAAAGATAAATAAAAGCATCAAAGGTATGAACTAGAAAGAGCAGTAGGATGCTATCACGTGTATAACTTTATATAATATCTTTCCAAAATGCTCAAAGTGTTTCACGATAATAAAGAACTAGGAAACTATTTTCCCATTTAGCATAACCACTACGAGTTGCCTTGTGTTCATGTTCAACTATCATCTACAGACAAGGCCAAGATCTCAGATCAAGAGAATTCGGCACCTGCTAAGACACACAACACTCCTGGGACTTCCAGGGTCTGCTACAATTTTCTCTCACAAATGTGCTTCCAAATAAGAGCGCTGAATATTAATTGCCTTTTTTATATGTTACTAGTAATAGGAAACAAAAGCTACATATCTTGCATAAGACCCAATATCTTAATTAAAATGGTTGCATTGTATCAATGACTGCTTTAAAAATAACACTATACAGTCATTATGTGACAAACACGTTGTGCCAAGTTATATAATTTGAATTTCTTGACTTTTGCATCCACAGCCTCTCCACCCTACTCTCCTTTCTGTCTCGTTGCTTCCCCCCTCCCTTTCTGGCACTTATTCCTGTCTTAAGTAAACAACTGCCTTCCCACATGTTGGCCTGAGCCAAAATAAGCTGCCCCTCCAGATGTGAACATCCAAACACAAATATGCTTCCCAACCCCTCTCTTCTCATAATCCTCTTCTTCTGTAATATGAGACGAGTTCAAGAGAAATTGGGTACTGTTCTGGATACTGTAGTGGAAATGCTTGTCTTCACCCTCTGGCACAGAGAAAACCACTGCTCTTGTTCTTTTTCTCTTTCCTTTTCTTCCTTTTAAAAAAATCTTACTCTTGGCAACGTTAGTTTTTCTAACTCGTTCCCAGAAATCTCTTGGGGGCATCATACCCAGAAAGGAGTAATTATTGCACTTCCTTGGCATTAGCCACAATGTCAACTTTGTTAGGGCTAGTCTACCGAGGCAGCCAGGTTCAAACACCTGCTCCAGCTGCATTTATTTGATAAGCTTCATGGTTTGTTAACATAAACTGATCCAACTGACCTGAAAGAGGGTGAAAAAGGAGATGAAAGTGTTGAAAAATTCAAAGGCCTGATGGTTCTTCATAACAACTACATACTTATCCACATTTACTGCAAGTCCCCTAATGCTAGGTTTCTGTATTTCATGTGAAATGCTTCAAAGGCTTAGTGCAGTTGTACAAGAAGATGGGGAAGAGTCTTGGATTAACCAAGAACATCAATAAGGGAACTGTTATAGTTGGGCAGCATAAGAGCTCTCCTAAAGGGACAGAGTGGCTACACATGTTTGTTGGGATGATAGCATGTATTGAAAAGCTGACTTCATGATGTAGCTCATTTGTACTAGCAAGAAGGAAATGAAAGTGAGGGCTGAGAGCGACTTAAAGCAAAAAGCAGAAAAACTGTGGGGGAGAGATGGAAATCTCTATTTGGTTCTTATGCCATAAAGGGTGCTTGTTTTGTACAGTAGAAAGGAAATGAAATAATGCCTCCACCCACTCTGTAACACAGATAACACACACAAGGGCCTGTCTTGCTCCCATAATTGGTGGCAATTAAATAGAAATATCATCCAGTTTCCATAATGCTTAGAGCCTGAAAGGCCATTTGTGAGGAAAAGGTTGAGAGACAGTATTTTCTACTATTCTCTTGGATAATTTATTTAATTCACTTGTTATATTTAGCAATACTATAAGTGATTTCAAATGCTTGTTAGACAGATAGAAGTTGTTATTCATCTCCCCAACTTGTGTCTCTTTGACTAGAACCCAGAAACAGAAACACACTTGTTTTCAACTTGTACATTTCATATATAAAAGTCCCATCTTTTAAATCATATAAGAGAATTCAACTCTGAAATAGAGAAGTCTGCTAGAAAGTTGTCTCTGTGTGTGGTGTGTGTGTTTGGGATAAAAGAACACTATTCTATAATTCATAAACTCCATATCTTCAAATTTTTTATACGATTTGAACAAATGAGTATGCAGCAAATTCAATATTGTGGGTGGAAGGCCGAAATTCTAGCTTTCCTGTGCTTGCTTTATGTCACATACAATTAAAAGAGATAGTCATTTAAATGCATGTAAGCAGTGCTGGTTCAAGGTAGATGACACCCTAGTCACACCACTTTCTACCAATCGGAAGATTTGCATTTTTAGAATGATTCTGGGATGGTGTTGGAACCCCATAAATTTTGGTGCCCTAGGTCAATGCCTACTTTGTGCCTAAAGCCAGATCTATATGTAAGATACATATGATTAATACACAGGACAAACATTGTATCCATAGATGTAAGAGATGACCAGGCTGAGCCCAAGGGAGGGGTCAAACACTTCATCAGTCATGAGTCCCTACATGCCCACAAGAGATCTAAGTACAGCCCATCTTGAATGCCTTTCTTATCTCCAGCTAATTTCCCTTGACTGTTGGTAGCTCAGATTCTTGTAGACAACTTAAGCTTGCAATAAATCTTTATACTCATTTGAACGCCTTGATTCTCCTGATTTCCCTGGCATTTGACATTAATCATAGGCCACATTTACTTTCTGGAGAGTCCTGGTTTGCTATTCACAAATTGCCATGTTGCTTATTGACTCCAACTTTGGTCCTCTACTCTTATGAATCAGTAAACAAAAATTCATCAGATTAGTTAAAACCCACAAAACCATACCTACCATTACATTTCAGTTTGATGCTTGGCTTCTCCTTCCCAGATAAACCAATTCCACAAACTTTGGCTTTGGGTTATTGGCTTGTTAGTATGAGGATATTTTTGTGGGGTGGTTTGGTTGCATTTTGTTTTCTTCCTCCTAATGAGCTTCTGGTCACTGAAATTTCTCTCACTTATCAAAGAAGCCACAAAGGAACACTCAGATAGCATTCACCGCTACATTTCTTTGCAAATAAAAAACAACTAGGATTCTTCAGAATTCAAGCTATTTTGTTTTTTACAAGCACAGCCAGAGCATGCTAAGTCTATGGTATTGTGGATGGGGAATGCAAATCCAAACTGTGTGAGATTGCCTGTACTTCATCACTTACTGTTAAAATTATCATTTTGATGCAGTCTTTTTTTCACCAGCATTAATGTATCAGAATCTGCAGTAAGCACAGTTAGAGTTCATGCAGAATGTTTGCAAAAATGATGGTTAGCAGTAAATTTTTTATCCATACTTTATTTATCCCCATTGGTAAATGAGCCCTATTGTATCTTTGTTAGCTCCAATCTGTCTCTGTACTGAAAACTAAAGTTCATGTGTATTATAAGGCAGCTTGGGTGATTTTTTTAATATTCAGATATCCATTCAATGATGGCAGCATATGATCTGTGAAGCTTTCTTATATCTTACCTTGGAAGAAAATCAGTTGGCTGCAATAACTTGAAGCAGGAAAACTAGAGCAGTAGGGATAGCAATGGGTCCACCACATTATCATACCCTACTAGTTTTCTACTAACTTGGCATGTCAACTCAGTTGTTTGAGCATAGAACAGAAAAAAGATGTAAAGAGTCTATCCTTTCATTACCAATGGCAGCTGGCAGAGAAGATTTGGGGGAAGGGGTACATGGGTGGGAAGGGCATATGTGTTCCTGAGGATTGGGGATCAAGTGTAACTGAATGGCTAAGTTCATATCTCTTTAACGGCTAGATGCATGACATTCTTTGTATATTTTATTTAACTTTGCTAGATTTATAGACCACCTTTCCTCCAAGAATTTAAAGAGCCTACTTAACACTATCTTCCCAATTATTCATCACAACAAAATTCCTGTGTGGTAGATTGGGCTGAGAGACAAACGCTATAAGCAATTAATGATGGTTTGCTTTGGTTCTGTTAGCTCTGTAAAGTTATAATGGTATGTGAGAATGGTTTTGGAAAGCAGGAGGAAGAGTCAAAGACTAACAACTGTCATATAAAATGTATCTCAGTCTACAGAAACAGAAGGGGCATGGGAAACATTTCAGATGGGACCCTCCTTAGTTTTCCACAAGTAAAAAGTAAAGAGGGGAGAAATATTTTCAGACTTGCAAGACTCTATCACTGTAACCTTACAATAAAGGTAGTATCATTACTGATGGTTGTACTTCTTGTCTGATTACTTTGAAGGGCTAATAAAAGTACACCAGACTAAGAAACCAATGCTATACATGTCTAAAAGTATCTTTGTTGGAACAGCTATGGGAACAATTATGGGAATCTTGCAAGTCTTGAAAGTTCCCTTTCCCTCATTTTGTGTTAATTAGGGAAGGGCCTGAGACATTTTCTGAAATTAGTAACTTGGAATGGACTCAAGATCTGCCTATGCGATTGTTGTCTTGAAAATTGCTCTTCCTTCTATCTGTCAAGGTCATTCCCTATGTCCTCTATAGAATCACCGAAGGAGACTAAGACAAAAGCAAAACAACACCCCAAAAAATCCAAAAATTATGATGCAGTTAAACTACTGTTCCAAAAATCATTTTTCCATCTCCATTCACCTATCCACCCCGTTCTTTTAAGTCAGGGATACACAACCTCTGAATCCCATGTGGTCCTCATCAGTCTTGTATTTGACTTCATTTCTTTGTCACGGCCAGACATTTTTTCTTCTGTGCCCTCTTGTACTTCTCTAAAAGGTGGAGCATGACCCCGCACAAACTGTGCTCCCTGCCTTTAAGTCATTGTTGACTACATTTTTACTTCCTTTCCTAGTTCCCTCTCCATGCCCCCAGCTGCTTTTCTCCTTATCCCCTTTATTAGACCTCCTGCTTTGCCCAATAGTTATGCTCAAGGTAGGTTTCTATATCCACGGTTGTTTTTAATTATGTGTTTTTTAAAAGTTACGTTCTCCTGGCAAAGTATTTTCTGCATAACTGATTTTAAAAGTGTACTGCATTGTAATTTTCCAGCCTAGCTAGAAATAGAAAAAAATATTCTTGTGATTTGAAGCAGACTGAAAAGGTTTAGGTAATGGATGACTGGTGTCTATTCACTATCTTTTACATTTCTAGTATTCTCCTTCTGTTGTTTGAAACCAAAATGCTAGAAAAGAAGGCATTCAGAAACCTGCCTCTAGCATTCTTCTCAGATAATGGCAGTTTAGTAATTTTAGACACCATGGCCCATATCTCTGAACAGTGGATGAAGATTGTTCTTGTAATACCCATTGCTGTTAGGCATTAACTGTACCCGTTTCCCTCGCTTTACTAATTCCACCCAGCAATCTGTATTGTTGGATTATTGTACAGCTGTGTTTTGGGAAGTGCTATAAGACACAAAACAGAAAGACTAATTTATTTCAAGACAGAAATAACACAGTTGTTTAGCAAATCAGATCCTCAAATATGGGGGTGGGGGGACAGATGCAGTGTCGTAACAGGCCACTGGATAAGCACTGACCTCAACAGAAATCTGAATGATGGTGAAAATAATTCTTGATCTTACACTGACTTCTTTGCAGATTTAAAAAAAAAACCAAAAACCAGAAAGTAAGATTTGTCTCATGCTGGATTGGAGTATGATTTAAATGTTTAGTACTATATAAACTATTGAGAGAAAATTCAAAAGCTATGCCCCTTGGAATATAAACAATCAAACAGGAGGGAAATTGCACTTCTTTGGATATTAAATTGCCTTGGATCATACAGAGGAACAAGACATCTTTTAGTGTTTTCTCTTGCCTGTTTTTTTGGTTCTATCCTGCTGTCTTTCAATTGTCTTTTTCAACTGTGACATGAAATTTAGGACACAGAAGATAAAAGGCTGAAATTGTGTGCTATTAGATACATTAGACACATTATTTAACTATATAAGACACACTATTTAACTATATATATATATATTGCTTTATTAGAAATGTAATAATTTTAAAACAACAAAAACAATAATAATAACAATGATGAGTTTGGATTATTTTTTTCTGGAATAGCTCTGCAAGTGTGGCAGAGGTTTTCTGCAAGGACAAAGCCTGAAAGTTAGACATTTCATCTCATCTGGATGATATGGTTTTCTACTACAAAGGAAATTATTCTGTCTTGCTTACTTTTCCCAGAAAAAAAGTGAACAAGAGAATTTCAAAATACTTTATTAGAAAGACATTATGTTTGATTGTGAATGAAAAGGTTTAACATATAACAGAAACCCTCTTCTTAAATAAGCACTTAAATAAGCACTATTTAATTAGACTTGTCATCCATTCAGAAAGACTCAGCCCAGAAATCCAGTGGTTTATCAGTAACACTCCTCTCAAAGCTGCCTTTCAGAACACTACCTGCTTTGTGTTGGGTAAATTGGTTTCAAGAAAAGACTCAAAATTAATTAAAGCCACATGATGGTCTCCCCTGTAGCTCATGCTAGGTGACAGAGACTGGTACAGTCCAATTTTACCTAGTGGTTCGTGTTTTCTAAAGTCATAATCTTGGGGTCAACCCATTAATATACTGTATTGCAGTTGATTTTCCTCCTAATACATGTATTTCATATACAGAATGCCTTTCCTCTTCAGATTTAAAAAGAATGACACATAATGCATTCCATAAACAAAATAAAGCACAAACAAAAGTAAAGGCAATTATTGGATTAGCTCAACCGTTTGTTGCCCCTATAGTCTAAAAGGGACTCTTTAAGAGGAAGAATATGGCATAGATGGGTCTGGCTTTGGGACAATTTTCTTATTCCAATTTTAAAATGTTCATGTTTCCAAAGGAACCAAACAAATGCTCTAGAAAATGTCTTACTTTTACCCAACTTTCTTTGTTTATTAAAGGAATGGCATTCATCAAACAAAATAGATTCCCCGCTTCCCTTTTTGGAAGCCATTTTTGTAAACTCAAAAGTATTGTGAAACAAGTATTTATTTTAAAAAAATGGAATAAAATTATATTATTTTTTTCTGTAGTGTCTACAGGACCCTACAGAAAGAAATCAAAGTCATCTTATGACTTTACAGGAAAGGGGGAGAAAGACAAAATATATTTCTTCAATTGTCCTGGCAATTGGGTCAACAATCCTGTCTCTTAGCATATTCACAATTTCTTGCACACCAGAACTGCATAGCAAGCTTTTTTCTTGATTCAGTTTTAATCATCAGTAATTTAAACAAGACTTGTTGAGTCAAGTCTTATAATCAGATGGGCATCTGGATCTCTTATAGTTTTATTAAATAAGATTGTGCTCCCTTTTTCTCATGACCCTCAATACTAACCTCCTGTAAACAGAGGATATAGAAAATGTCAATATTAGGGAATCATGAAAGTGTTTGTGTAGCATGTTTTAATATATCAGTGGTATTTCATAGTAATATCATAATAATTAATTCCTCTATGATTATTTATGCAAACATGTATATGCAAGCAATAATATGAAGAATATACGGGTTCGGTATATTTTTTTTAAAAAGAACAACAGTCCTGCAACATGATTGCTTAAATTGCCTTATGAGATATTTCAGCAGCAAAACGAAGTGCCTTTGTTTTTGAAACCAGAGGTCAAGCTTTCTTGGGCCAGTTCCTTCAAGGTGACCCTCATTAAATCATGGGATTGAAAGGTTTAATCCATCTAACACCCCACATGATGATAAGAGTGAACAGGCCCAACAGTGCCATGAAAAAAAAGTTTATTCCAGCTCAAAAGACTGGCTCCAAATTCTTTTGAACCCCTTTATTTAGGCAGGGTGAAATCAAGAAAACAATAAGCAGACACAAGGATGGGAGAGGGAGCAAGATGAAACAATGGGGTGCATGATGGGCCAAACTTGAAGGAGAAGCTACATGGTGAAAGAGAGACAGCAAGAGAAGCACAATGGAGGTTGTCAGAAAAAAACCCAAGAGGTCAGGAGGGCAAAGGATGTGGGCAATGTGCCTAGAATTAAGCTTAACTGACTTAGATTAAACCATCAATTCATTCCTCTAAACAAATATTTTCTCTGGCAAATGCACCAACACACAATGCGAATAAGAACTTCAGAGGTTATTGTAATTGGTTGTTCTTTGTACAGTGTTCAATAAAAGTTTTGGGGTGATCATTCTTTTGTTTCTGAACAACAAAACTAGGAAAAAGACCCCAAACTGATGAATCTTTGTGATTATAATATATCCCTTTATTACTGGATATAGATATGTAAGAGGTCTTAAGTGTTTTATACATAACCCATTATCAGCTCCCTGCCCCTCAAAGCAGTGTTTCTCAACCTTGGCAATTTTAAGATGCATGGATTTCAACACCCATGCTGGCTAGGGAATTCTGGGAGTTGAAGTTTCTGCACAGTCTGAGCAGAAACATTTTCCAACTTTGGCGAGGGAATAGCATAGAACAGGATATTCTTTATTGGCCAAATGTGACACACAAGGAATTTCCGGTATGTAAGCTCTCAGTGTACATAGAAACAACAAAGTAATATAACCATAACATACCAACAGAAGAAGGTAGTAGGAAAGATGAGAAGATTAATAGCAATACAGCCCTATTACATGGGTAAATATCCTTAGACATAAGACTGTGGGAATTAGGACTGAGCAGCAGCACTGCTCACCAAAGCTTGGGAAAAGCACTGTGCCTTCTGGCACTGTTTGCTGGAGTTTTCATTAGAGCAGAGCAGAGCAGAGCAGAGCAAAGCCAGTCAAGGCAACATGTCTAGGAACAAAGGGGTTACAATGCTTCATCAAGCAAGCGTTTGAGTTTTCATTGGAACATTTGAAGATTTGCCCAGCCACATTATTCCTTAGTTGAATTTCATTTTTACTGCAAGAGTAATCTCTGAGGCCCAAAATATGTGATAGTGAGCCTCTACTTTAATAGAAATGGAGTACAATTGACAATGCTATAGTGAGACTCTACTACTTCTCAAACACGATACTTTTCTCATGATGCTGAGAAAAGTAGTCATTTTCATTACCTCACCTTTTGTCTTCCATTCTTGTTTTCTGCCACACATATATATATTTCTAATTTGCAGAGCCAGCTGAATGATCTAACATATACAGTATTTCACGCTCCAGTGGCAAATTGTATATATTTACAATAATGTGTAGACCCAACTCACTTTTCCTTTTCACATTTCTCCTGATAATATTGATCATCTAGATACTCAGTTGGCAAAACTATATTTGAGTTCACCTCTTCTGGATAGCAAACAATGCAATTTAATTTTTGGTCAATTTTTAAAATAACAAGTTAGGATCAATCTATTAAAATTCTCCACAACTGAAGCCTTTGAAAGGTATGGCAAATGGGGAAAAAACTTCCAATAATGAGGACTATTAAGTTTGAATGCTTCCGGAAAAGAAATACTAGGATGATAATAGGGCTGTGACAAACATACTAAAGTGGATTGTGGAATATGTTCATGAGCAATGTCTGGAATCATAAAAAAAATAACACCCCTCCCCCAATATCTAGGAACAATACATTTATTGTTAGATTATTTATTTAACTGAACTATATATTTAGCTAAAGAAACAAATCATAGATTACCAAAACAGTAATATATGTAGTTAACATCAGAGCAGTTTTTCTTTTCTGCTTGAATGGATAATTAGAGAGGGGCTTGTAGGCAGTTGATGGAAGGTTTATTTGTATCTCTAATTGTGTATGTATGGAGAAGGGGGAGTGTGCTGTGGAGAGACAGCTGAAGAAAAAAAAAACCATGACAAAAGGAAACTTGTATTTCCTGCCTGCATTTTATTTAATAGTGAGAGCTAGTCTGGATTGCTCTCAAGCTTTTTTCTTTGTTGGCTTTTGCCTTGCATGTAGCAAGAAATGCCTCAGCAACAAAATTAATTGCCAAGTGTCCAGAGGTTCACTACATGTCCCTGCAGGCGCTGCTGCACTCAACAGTCTGACTGTAAATAGTAATATTTTTTCCTCATATGTCTTCTTGGATTATAAGAGCAGCCTCATAAATCCTTATGCGTTACCTGGAAAAATCCACTTCAGTGTAATCCACTTCAATGTAATAAACACAACTACATTATTAATAGTTAACATCAACATTTAAGCACGATCACAATCGGCTAACTTCCTATTTCTGACACAGCACAAAATATTTATTTAGTGAACATTTTACAACAGTGCAGACTTATGCAAATTCCCATTATTCAGTGAAAGGTACAGCTCTTGCATTTGACAATTTCACCATACCAGGAAAATATCCAATCCACATAAATTGTACAACATATCCAGATTATTCCAGCATTATTTAATGTTCGGCCCAATATTTGTGTCTGCTGTCCAATTTTTTTTGAGACATAAAATCAGATTCCTCCAGCATTTCTGCAGTCATTCATATGTAAGAACATTTTACGGATATATGTATCTTTATATAAAATGTATGCACAACAGAGTTTCTAGAGCTCAAGACAATTTACAATAATGTAAACAAGTAAATTAAAGAATACAAAATACAGAATCTTAATTTTAAATTAACTAAAAGCAGTTCTCTCACCATTAGCATCCTGATTCCCTCTGAAATGAAAAGCAATTTCCTGAAGGCTGGGAAGTTACGTGTTTTCCCCTACCTGAGAATGCAAGAAAACTTTTCTGGAATGTGAGGGCAGCCATTAAGGAATTTCTCCAAACTGAAATGACTTCATGTGGGGTGTCCTATGGCATCCCCCCTTCCACCACTTAAAGAATGGGAAAAATGGATAAAAGCTTGCTCAGAGAGACTCTCCTGAAATTATTGAGGAGCCCTACTCAGGTAGGGATTTATAGGTGATAACCAGCCCCTTGAATTGGATTCCAAAGTAAATTGATAACCAGGGCAGTGATAGTGTCACACCAATTCCTTATCACAGTTAGCAGATGAACCACTGTATTTTAGTCCAGCTAAAGTGTCTAAGTGTCTACAAAGATAGCCTGAATATGATGGAACGTTGTTAGCAGAAGGGGAGGATTTACCAACTTAGCACTTTCCAGGAAAAAAGATCTGGATCACTGTGCAGTGCAAAGCTAGAGGGGAGAGGGGGGAAAGAGGGTAAGGTAACCACACCCTAGAATCTTTCAGGATATATCTAATAGCTTAGAAAGTTATAGCTTTAGTTTGGCAAGATTCCGCCTGTTGGTATAAGCAAATAAAGATTAAACCTGATTGGATCTCACTGTCTTGTTTCTGGGCTTGGGCTTGACTTCCACAGAATGTGTTTCAACCATCTAACTGCACAGCGATGCAAGGAAAAAAACAGATTGTGAAGTCAGTAAGAAGAAAACCACTAACTAGGTGTTTAGCCTTTGTGGAACAAGGTGAACAGGTTTGTGAGTTGGTTTTATTTGTTCAGTTCCAGAACTGGCCAATATTCAGGACAATATTCACAAGTATAGAGGAGGGGGCACTTGTGGATAACCAGCAAGAAAAACAATCAGTTGGTCAGTCTGGAGCACAATGGAAACAAGGATTGGTCATCTTAGTCAGCAAATATTTCTGGCTGGGCAGATAAAAAGTGATAAATTCATTAGGCTATAACAAAGGTACAAAATCCCAATTTCAATCTGACTGTGTTTAATCTTGTATTGGCAAGAACTGGTTGTCTGAAAATACCTTTATTTCCAAACTTGTATATATAGAAACAGACATAAAGTACTTTTGTTACAATAGTACAAGAATTCAGAGAACAGAATTACAAGTTCTCTCATATAACTCTAGTTTTATTAATCAACAGGTCTATAGATATTGAATAACGAGAATAAAGAATTATTATTTTGGGGGAAATTGGCTCTTCATAATTGCCTCTTCTACCTTCCTAGATTGGGTTCAGCTCCAATGTTTTGCTTATGCAATAAGTTATTTTTTATGAATAGATTTCGAAAAGGACCCTATATATTTCTGCTTATTTCAAATATGGCAGTATTTAACTGTGTAATTGAGAACTTAAAATCTCCATGCCTAAATTGCTAAACCAGCTTGTATTAACTTTACTTAAAATGGTTCTCTTGTTCTGGAAACTAATTCATCTGGGATTTATCTTTTCCTATCCTCCTATGTCTTTCCCCAAAAAAATCAGTGTAAGGAACATCTCACCTATGTTTGGCATAGAAGTTAAGAATATGTTTGAACCACTGAATTTAGAAAGCAAAGATTGAAATGAACAATGGCAAGTGATCCAAGGTAACATCATTGAAATTGCTGGAAAGTATGTGTCATGTCAAAAGCCAAAGAGAACAGACAATTGGCTACCTGATGGGCCCATCAAAATAGTTGATCAGCAAAGGATGACCAAACCAAAGGTGATAAGGATGAAGTTAAAAAGCTGAATGCAATTTCCCAACATTTATCCTGAAGCCAGGAAAGACAAAAACAGGTAGTGGGAGCAGCAGAGTCTAGAAGAAGTTAAAAGGAAGGGACATACTAAGGTTATGTTTGCAGTATTGCAGGGTAATTCTGCTGACTGCCGTCTGTCAGCAGTTTGGCAGTTCTCACCGGCTCAAGGTTGACTCAGTCTTCCATCCTTCTGGGGTCGGTAAAATGAGGACCAGATTGTTGGAGACAATATGCTGACTCTGTAAACAGCTTAGAGAGGTCTGTAAAGCACTGCACAGCAATATATAAGTCTAAGTGCTATTAATTTTGCAACTACAATGCTCATATTATAACTTGTCTTTGTATTTATTTTTCCAAAATCTCAAATGTTATGCAAAGTCAGGTTAATCAAATTTCCAAGGAGGTTTGCCATAAAAGTGACTTCCATATTCATAATCTTTGCACACTGGTAGACTATTCGGACCTCTCCTCCAACCACTCTATATTGTCTTCTCCCAGATGCAGCCAATATATTTTCCACTTTTGGGGGGTTTAGGGTAATTTGCAATATAAATAATGATATTGTTGAGACTATCATTATAGGGCTATATTTTTAAAAGGCCATCCACATTTAGTGTAGATGTTGACCTGCTCTTGACCATAAATATTTCTTGTCTGTTTAAGCATTCATCTGCTGCTTGCCTTGCTGGAAAAAAAAACCCCAAGGCTTAAGTACAGTTTACTAAATCAATCTGACTAAAAACCAATTATATGGGACACACAGAATGACAAGAAATTCAGAGTAAAAGAATCTTTAAACTATTTTTCCCTCTGTAATAATTAGTTTCCTATGAACTTCCTCTGCCTTATTTTAGACTTAAAATATTGAGTTTAGTCAGTTAGTACTGGTAAAATGTTATAGTGCAAAGCTTTGAACTTCCTCACAATTTAGCATAAGTGCAGCTAAAGACAACAAGGTTTCCTACCTTTTCTGGTAGCAAAACACTCTCCCTCTCCCTCTCTCCCCCCCCCCTCTCTCTCTTTGTTTTGTTTGCATTAACAGCTAAATTAGAAGCTGTTCTGATATAATCTTTTCCTGGACCCATAACCCTGACATTAACCTGCATTAAGAATTATTTTCAAGGAAACTGAACAGAATGTACAACTTTTAAACCGCAACTTCACATCAGTTTATTGCTTTTAATACTACATTCCAAAGCAAGGAAAGCCAACTCAGAAATCTAGCCGAATTAAAAAGAATTTATTCCCATGTGTGCAAAAGGCCAGACACATATGGTCAGGCCTAGAGTATGTTTTCTCCCTTATACCATGAGATTGGAACACTACTGGAATTGTTCTAATTGCTCTAATTGTTGAAATCTGTCTCTCTTTGCTCTCTATATCTTCTTTTAAAGGACAAATTGCTAGCTATATTTTCTTATATTTTGCATAAAAAATTGTTTCTGCATGCAACAAGACTGCATCTTCCATGTCTCATTCAGCAACATAAATTTTGGGCTCAATTGTGGTCATAAGTCAAGGACAACCTGTATATTGTCTGCTCCCCTGATGTAGATCTTTTGACTATCAAATGCAGATCCCTCTATCTGCCTAGGGAATTTTCTGTTATCATTATGACAGCTGTGTATATTCTCTGTGCAAACAGATGAGGCTCTATTCTCTATAATACCATCTCTAACTTACAAACTATTTACTAGGAGGGTGCTTTTCTTGTAGTGGGTGATTTTAATCAAGTTGATTTGAAAGCTACTCTCCATTTTTATCAATATGTGGACTTTTTGCCAAGTCTTTCATCATATTATTTTTTTTAAGTAGAAAAATTCAGAAAATCTTAGAAGCAATATGCAATGCTTGAATATGTGTATGCATGTAAATATGTGGAACTTCTATATATGTCTATGGGACTGTGAAAGAAAAGGTTGAAAGCCCCCCTGGGGCTTTTTTCTGCAAATCTTCAATTTCTTTTCTGAATGTCTTTAAGAAAGCAGCTTTATGCAAATGATATTCCTACACATATTTACTGATTATTGGCCCTCAAATCCATCTGAAAATGAGCAAAAAATAAATGTTGTTTCCTCAGAGAAAAGTCACAGGAAAGAAATCTATTCATTAATACAATTATTCTTCAGGGAATTTTATATTGCATCTTGAGAACTATGCTTTTTGAAAAAAAAGATTAATTCCTGCAAGTTAAATTTGGGACACATGTTTGCATAAAAGTATGCAGCAGACATTAAATGAAGCGGGTAAGGAGGAGGGAGTATTTCCAATCCTTTGATGGGTAAAGAACTGGTTTTCAAGTTAGCATGCTTCTCTAGTTAATCATAATTTTACAAAAAGGTAGTAAAGATATCCCACTAATCACAGCCATGTAATCCTTGGTTTCTTGGCCAGTTTCAAAAGCAATGGATAAGAAAAAAGCGATAGATAAAAGGACTGAGTCGGGAGGGATACTAATGAGGTTCTCCTGAATCCTCTCTCTTTCTCTCTCCCAAAGGATGTGCCAAAACACCACAGAAACTGAAGCTGTAATGAAAGAGGAGCTAAAATCTGCTAGGAATGAATGGGGTGCTGAAATTGTTCATTGTATTCCCAGGCTTCAGTAAGCAAGTTTAACCCTTCTTCAATGGATGGGTTTGATTTGTGTACATACAGTGGTGTGCTGACGTTTCCTGTGCCTTTGGGGAATAGATCAATTGGTGCGGCCTCTGCCAAATCACGCAGCTGTGGCTGCTTCTCTTTCTTTTTCCTGTTCAGACTTGGTGATGGAATTTAACTCCTTTTAGACTTAACCTTCTAGAATCTAGTTAGAAATCTGGAGGTTCTCTTGCTCCCTGCTCTTGCCTGTAAGCCTTTACCCTCAAGGGAGGAAAAGCATCTTTTGAAATGAAAATGAAGGAGGCTTTATGTTACACAGTTCAATCTTTGTAGTGTTAAGGTATGAAGGAAACTGACTGTCAGCTATTGATTCCTCAATGCCTGAATTTAAAAGATTTCCAAGTAAAAACCCAGGAAAGAAAGAACTGTGCTCAGTGTTGGGGGGGGGGGGGGGGGGGG
The DNA here is from genome assembly GCA_032468155.1 of Oxyrhabdium leporinum. Taxonomy (NCBI): domain Eukaryota; kingdom Metazoa; phylum Chordata; class Lepidosauria; order Squamata; family Cyclocoridae; genus Oxyrhabdium; species Oxyrhabdium leporinum. The sequence continues at coordinate 74,991 of JANHFL010005183.1, forward strand.
GG
>JANHFL010005183.1:82414-94143 GCA_032468155.1 Oxyrhabdium leporinum
GCCTCTTAAAGTGGTAGCAGTCCAATAACCCTGCTGACTCATTGCTACTATTGCATCATCATTACAACAATACAGTACTACAGCATTACACCCTTACAGCAACCAGTCAGCTATTAAATTATCATTACCCTGACAAGAGTGGCTGAAACTGAATGTATCAATCATCATGGCACTGGAGCCTATTAGAACTCTAGCAAATCATTCAAGGAAGGAGAAATCCCAGGCTCACAGCCCTTTCCAGAGCAAATTTCCCATTGCTTCTCCAGTTATATGAACCCACCAGCAGCTCTTATAATTTGTTGGAAGCAAGTTTAAATTTCATAATGCTGACTGCATTCTCTTCCAAACAAAAAGTCAATACACCATTGCTTCAACTAAATCTAATATAAAGGAGACATGATGTCATCTCTCAATTTGTGACATTATATTTATTTTATTAAATTTATAGGTTGTCTGACTCTGTACATGAAAGAAAAAAGATTGTGCACTTCTGTTAGAAATAAACACAGCAGATGAAACAAAAACTGATAGAGGCTCAACAACTATTTTACCCCCAAGTCTGAGAGGAACGCCAACTTTTCAAAGACTTTCAGAACATCTTCTGAAGCCATTTGATCTTGGGGATGCTGTTCTAAAGGGCAAGCATTGCAACAGAGGTGTGCTTCTTAGGTCCCTATACATAACATTGTTTACTTGAAGGATTTGAGTTCTAAAAATTATTGATCTACCACTTAAGGAAAGTTCAGAAGGCTTTGAACATAAACTATAAAATAAATGAGTTTGTTAGTACAGCGAAACCTAATTTTAAAAGACTAACTGGGTGGGGAAGATGTCCATTATTCCTGTAAATCAGAGGCCCTCATCCTCAAAGCAGGTTTCCCAAAGCTACCATACCTTTGAAGCACCACTGGCAGTTATAATGTAGTATCACATAATTCTAGTGTTGCAAGGCCAATTTGGATAATCTGACCAGAGGTTCCCACTTGAACCAAATTAGACCTGGATTGGTATAAAAGATAGATCACTCTGGCATTATTATAGGTAATAAAGGATGATGCATTCTCCAATTTGGGAAAAATCTCTATACTTTCCCTTTGTCCATTTCATTAACCAAAAGGGAAATAGTAAAATGTATGAAGATTATGAATTAAATTTGGATATAGTATATGGGAGCAACTGTTCTAGTCAAAGTAAAGTAGCTCTTGTTAAAATGCTATTTTTGGTAGCAGCAGAGGAATTAAAATGAAGAGTCACTTTGAAATGAGATGGGTAGCAAATAAATCTAATAAATAAAATAAATAAAACAAAATCCAGGAGAATAATCAAAGAACTGGACTTTTAGTTCTCTTGGTAAGAAAATACAAGAAGACAGAATGCATTCTTTAAAAAATAGGCAGAGTCATACCGACTTAAGAACAATCAAAGTCACTATAATTAAAATGAATTTCTAAATAAAATGCAGATAATTTTTGGTATATATTTATCTGGCTTTTATACAAAGATCAGAAGGTTTTTCACCAATCAAATATCTAAATCCGTTCTCCTGTTTTACATTTCCACTCCCAGGAGATCTTACTGACACAAATTACTAGATCACATCAATATAAGATCTTTAACCATTGTATGTAAAAGCCTTTTGGAGACAACTCATGGCAGTCCTTACTCCAACACTTGACTAAAAACAGATGAGCACAGCGCATTAGGTTCAGGAATTCATTCTTGAGAGAACAACAAAGGGATTGCTCCCTCTAATAAGAGCTGTGGAGACATTTTTATTCTAGAGAAATTTCTAGCCGTGTGAGTTATATTTTGGTGGATAGCAGAGAGAAAAGTGAAAATAGATTCCTCCCTCTACTTCTTGATGTAAAAATCAAAATAGCATTAAGACCTACTGTTTATTATGTAAATAAAGACATATTGATATAGAACATATATTTTGCAGACCATGCAAATCTACCATCTTATCACAGAAAGGAAAAGGAACTTTTATTCTGTTCCTAAACACTATTTTTATTTAACAGTTCAACAATACTATCAAATAATTAAAGTGAGAAAGAACAAAATAATTCTGGAATAGTAGTCACTGATAGATAAAAGGGAAAATATTATTAACACTGAAGATAGAAAAGGAATGCAAATGGCTGCTTTTACTCATTTGATTCAGGAACTGAATGGATGTTTTTGTTTGAGATCCCCAACGTAACTCCAGGGCCTCTTTTCCTGATCAGGCACCTTAATATTTCAGAACTTATTGTACTCTTCTCACTTTTACACTTCGAATGAAACATACACATATTGTTAGTTAATCACATACCCGTAGCATAGAGACATCTACTTAATTAGTCAAGTCTTTGCAATACATTTTCCCAATTCCCATAATTCTCAGCCAGGGTGTGATTGTATTCCAAAGCCTGAGGCTGGCAAACTATGTTCTATATCATAGAAATGGAACTTGAGGATAAAGTCAAACAAAAGACAAAAAAAGAGTTAAGAAGCTTTCCAGACATTTAGAATGCTTTTCTTTAAATGATTTATTTTTGTTGTTTATTTACTTTCCGTCCTTGTTCAGACTTGTAAAGACAAGGGAGGAAATTCCAAGTTTTTCTTTGCCACTTTTACTTTCCGGATCCAGACAAAGCTGGTTTTCTCACATAGTTTAAGATTTAAATTGACAAATTTCTTTTTCGTTCATAACAAGTTGAAGTCCAGCCAAAACAGCTTTTTAGTTTTGTTTTCACTTTGGGTATTGTTTAAAGCATCAGTGCATTTTTTCCAATACTTTTTCTATCTTCTGAAACTGAGATCTATTTTTTGCCTGCATCCTGGACTTTTGGAGGAAATATGCAAAATCCCAAGGAATATATTTAAGTGTGAATAGACCCTCAGTTGCTTACACAGCAAAGCTCAAGGACATCCTGGCATAGCCAGCAAGGAAAATATTCAGTTCCTAACCTTGTGTGACAAAATTCTGCAGCACCAATCTATACAATTTACCACTTTATTTATTATATTTACTTCTTTCAGAGCCTACAAGACACACACACACACACACACACAGCAAATAAACCCTCTTTTCACCCACTCCCTGCTACTGTATTTCAAAGGAACCCCAAAAATGAGCGATAACAATGGAATAGGAAGAACACTGTACAAGGTAGTCCACATCTTACAACCATAACTGAACCTGTAATTTTGGTCAGAAGTTGTTGAGTGGCTCACCCTGTGATCATGCCTGATTTTATAACCTTTTTTGCAGTGGTTATCAAGTGGATGTGGTGATTATGTAAGTGACTGTAATGTAATAAATGTAATGTAAGTGGATATGTGTTACATGAATCCATTGTTTGTTATGGAGTGGGGAGTTTTTGCTAGAAACTGAAAATAAATACTGGTTTCCAGAAAAAATCATGGTGATGTGACTGTGGGGATTCTGCAAATGGCTATAAAGGTGGGTTGGCTTCCGAGAACGTAAAATATGATCATGTGACTACAGGAGGGGGCAGCTGCAGGAACTTTGACTCCAGGTAGCAAGTAACTTTTTGGAGGACTGTCATAACTTTGAACATTTGCTAAGCAGCTGGTTATAACTCAAAGACGACTGTAGGATGGCAGAGAATTCTCTTGGCTGCTTCACATATACAACACAAGAAGTGGGGTCACAAACCACAAAGGCCTGCTGAAAAATCCCAGTCTTACAAAAACACCTCAGGTTGGGGCCCTATAGACATTACAGAGAATAGTGTTCCAGAAAATGGGAGTGATCATAGAAAAGGCCTGTGTAGAGTCTGGACAGAGTTTTGGCAGAGGGCTATACTTGCCACTCCAGCCACCTGTTGCCACTCATCTCTTCAACAGCATCATTCCAAGTCAAGGAGAATAACTGGTAGATGTTTTCCAGAGGCTAGTTAAGTTTGATGACACTGAAGAAAAACCACACTATGGGAAAGTCTTAATTAATCTCTTTCCTTAATATGCCCTCTATACAACAAGTAAGATGACGAATCTGCAGAAAGGTCTTCTTAGCCACGGCAGCCACCTGCTCCTTGAGCAGCATCTGTGAGTCCAGGAAGACCCCCAAATTACTCACCAACTCAGTCCAGGGAAGTACAACCATGTAATTCTATGAGTAAAAAATGATAAATCACCAACCCCCCAAAACCCCTTCATCTTGACATAGTTTAATCAAAGTTGGTTTCTCCCCACCCAGTTATTTTTTTATACTGTAGTTTAAACAAGTTTCTTCTTTTTTTCCAATAAAGTTTGTTTCTTAATCATGTGTGTATACACACACACACGCACACACACGTTTCAAGAATTCATTAATGTGTTTTGTTAATATGGATAATGAAATATGAAAGAAATGATAAGGCAAGAAGAACTATAATTTTCTTCTTGGATTGTTGGCATGTTTATCATGCTCATTAGACCCCTCCCAACAAAAAATACAGAGATAAATAATAAAAATCCCTCATCCTCAAAAAATTTTCCCAAAATGAGACATAAATTTAAATTTTCAAACTAGCAATTTTAACAGGAGGGCTAAAGCACATTTTTTTCATCATTACAAACAGCATTAAAATCCGGCCAGAGAAGCTAACATATACCAATGGCAATTGTGAATCAGAGTTTTCATCTCAGTAGGAAAGCCTGAACAGCTTCATGTTATTTCCCGAGTTTATATAATTTCTAATTATAGTCACCCATCTATTTATGTATTTCGCCACCCAGCTCAAATACAGAAATTCTGAATGGCTTACAATACCGAACAAACACACCCCACAAACAGACCATCAGTTTCATTAAAATAAAAGCAACCCCTTAATATCTGATCAGGAACTTGCCATTATTACCTTCCTCCAGACAATGACTCTTCTCCATCTGAGATCATTTGTTCTCAAGCTAAGTACTCTGCTACTTAGAGAACCTGGATTTTGTGTCAATTGCAAGGAGTTGTGTCTGAACTCTACTTTGTGATTAGCTTCTCTAGTTAATGACATTCTGGCACACAGGCTCATGTAGTCTAGCCCTGGAACTCAGTTGGCATCCTAGGCACCTGAGCTGAAGGGCTTTCATTCTACAGTGGTTCCTTGGTACTCAACTGCTTTGAAACTTATCGAATTTGGTAGTCAACACATTTTGACATTAAAATTTTGTCCCAGTACTCATTGTTTGATACTCAACACATAAGCTAGAACTATTCAGTGTCAGCTGCCTTGTGACTCACTACATTATTTCTTATGGGAAAAAATGGTTTGGTACTCACTGTTTTTGGTACTCATCGTGTCTTCTGGAATCAATTAATGATGAGTACCAAGGTACCACTGTAAACATATACCAGCAGTGCTGATGCTATTTAAATTTTATTAAGAGATTTTGGTGAGCAGTGGAGTGAGAGAGAAATATATCCTGTGAATATGATATGAGAACAAAGAGAATTAAAAAAAAATTGTGGACAGACATTAGGAGAGTTCATACTGCAGTCACCATAAACCTCTGTAGGAGTTTGGCAGAGAACAGACTCACTTGGTCAGATAGGTTACAAACTTCTTCAAAACTTCAAATGGAACACACCTGATTTGTCACAGTTGGGATCACTGGTAAGTAAAATAATACTTTCAATTCTGAAAATTACATTTTCCATCTCTGCAAGTTAATATAATAAATCAAGTGTGCTATACAATCTCTCTCAAAAGAATAATCCCTAAATTAAAATCAGATTACCTTTACATTTGAGCTAATCAGAACTAACTCTCGTATAAGATTTCACAGACTGCCATTATAACTGAAATGTTAAAAAAAATTCTGTTCAAATGTTGGTTCTACAATTAAAGATAGGATATCTTAAAATTAAAACTTTCACTCTACATTCCAGATATGAAATATATTTTAATCATATCTTTTTCCTTCCCCGATATAAAAACATTTCTTTTTTCAGTACAATGTGGATGCATGAACTAAGCTACTCTTATGTGTATCTCATTCAATAGAATCAAATCTAATGAATAAAAAAGAGCTTTTGTTGAAAAATATATATAAGAAAACAGAACTAGAACTGCAAAGCAATTTCTTAAGACTTGAAGGAGAAGCAGGTTTGTATCCACACTTTTAGTCTCATTAAATCAGACTCAAAAGGAAGAAACAGTGACACGAACATGGAGCACAATTATATTTTTATGGGTTTAATCAAAGTTCAGTTTTATTCAGAAGTGGATACTCTTGCAGAGTTCAAATGTCACTGTTTAATTCCAAATAAGAGGATATGGTCAGCAATGTAAAATAATTCAGGTTTTTAATTTGTCTCTTCATATAAATGACATTTAGAAAATTAGAATTTTAAAAGCCAGAATTCTGCAGCATTAGTGAATTCCTGTAAGACTCATTGCTGCTTCTTATCTTTTCCCTTGTTCACACAATGCATTTGAAAACATGGTTCCAAATCTAGCTCAAGCCTTTGACCAACCATCCTTGTCTCCAAATTGTGGAGCAGCATTTCTCAAGACTGAAAGGTCCAATAAAAGAGCGACTGAATAATTGGATTCTTTTCACCAACCGAGTACTTCAGGTTTACAAAGGCATAGAAGTCTCTCACTGCAGTGCTCTTGGTCCTTTTGGCAATCTGCTAAAATGATATAAGAGGTGGAGTTTTTTCCCTTCTCACTAAACAATTTTTTGTGCTTGTACCTAGACCATGAGATCCAAAGAGACCAGGCAATAGAGCAGCAATTTACATCAACAAAGGGGATTTTGATGCTCTCCCTGAATGGGGCTGCATTACCATGTTAATAGCTTTTTCACTCTCAGCCTGGGACTTCGGAAACTTTTTGCAAATGAAGAACAGTTCCGCTTTCTATTTTAACTGTAACAATAGCAGAGGAGCCTCTCAAACTGCATCAAATAGCAGTCAGTGAAATCCCTAACTACTCATCCTGTCTTGGTGGTTTATTAACCACCAAGCCAGAGAACAAAAGAAGGAGAACAACCTGCAGCCTGACTTCACCCCCATTTCTTAATCCCCTAGAGATGGCAGGAGGAATTGCCTGCTAAACTGTTAAATCAATCTTTTTACCTTTCCCCCAGTTTTTTACTTTTTTTTGAGCTTCCTTCCAACTTTCCACCATAAAAGAAATTTCAGGTAAGTTTTCCAACATCAATTTTTTTATTAGCAGAATGATGATGAGATTCCTCTCCCCCGCCCCCCTCTCTCCACTTCATTTTTCAGTCCGTTGTTGTTCTTCACCAGTTCCCACACTCATCTACTTGTTCCTTTGTCATATGCTTTGAATGTACTCTTCTCCTGACACTGACTGCCTCTCACCATAGAGAATCAATGAAAATGTTGCTCCTGCAGTCAGCCGGTGGAACAGAGCCCATTCATTACCACAAAAATGTTCCACTGCCACCAGCGTAGATAGCAGTTTCTATCTAACTCCTCTCAACACATTTTCCAATTTGAAAATGACTCTCATTTTCTTAAGATGGCTGAAAAAAAACCCTTATATATTTATTATTTGGATACTTTCATTTTCTTACGTCTTTATGTAGTAAGATCAGCACCAGATTTGCGACTTACAAACCTACTCTATAGAGCTGATTGTTGCCAATATTTATTAGTTAACTGTGTACTGATATTTTGTGTGTGTGTGTGTTTTATACTGCACTTAGGTATAAGACCATAAAAAAGAGACAGTGAGCCAGTTTGATATAGTGGTTAAGGCATTAGACTAGAAACCGGGAGACTGTGAATTGTAGTCCTGCTTGAGCCATGAAACATTGGGCCAGTCACCCACTTTCAGCACTAGGAAGCTGGCAATGGTAAACTACTTCTGAAAACTGTAGGGATTATCCATGTAGTTGCCAAACCAACATAAAGAATGTACAGCAAAAGATAATAAATAATTTGATACTGATAAATACATTGGTTGTATTCCCATGTGCCCTAATCACAGCACAAATATGCCCTGGCAATCTCTTTGTTTTGCCAGGCCCTTATGAAGTTACTTTCATCTCATCCTCAGCCCATGAGTAAGACAGGTTTATCACATTTTTTTCCCCTGTTGGGCAGCCCCGGATAAGAAAAATGTGTTAAGCTTTGTCACATATTATTTTGGAAAATATTCAGGTGACTGGCAGATCAGAGACAGAAGTTTGAGAGGTAGGATATAGATTAGCAATGTGAATAGTCAATTTCACATAGGTCTACTTTTCTGTCAACTCAAGGATGGTGACTAGCTGCATAACTTGGTAGTGCTAAAGGAGAAATCTCACATTTTGTTTAAATATATGATCTATTTAATCAGCTCTTCTCATAAATAAGATGGTTTCGATGGAATAGTTGGGGAAATTCTGAGTTCAGTTACAGGATCTTTTATTTTGGGTATCACATCCCACTTGTAAAATGTGCAACTCAAAGCTCATTTGACATAAAGCTGAAGAGTAAATAATATCTGAACAACAGCAGAACTGTGATTTTGTTAAATTTTTGAAACCAGATAGCAAATATATTTTTGACATGTACAGTAACTCATTCATATAGAAAACAAACAACTGGAAAACATTTCAGAGATAAAGCAAAAGTTCAGAAATGTACATGCACACAGGAGGATGTTTTACATTATTATAGTTTTAATCAAATATATCCCATATTTAGATGGTATGCCTAGATTATTACACAATCAACTTTTTTTTCTGAACACTGAAACACTAAGACACCTCTCCAAGTAAAACTCTTACACATGAGCCTCTATTATTGCAAAAGTAATAGCTTGTTTATCATATCTGATACAGCCATACACTAATATTTATTTATTCAAGAAAATTTAAATGGCTGTCCAACTCATTCTCAGTGAATTACAATAGCTATTGCCCCAGTTAAATTTATTTTTGTTAACACCAAAGTTTCAGGTGCATCCATAGGTACAATTTAGAAAACATCAATATAAAATGCCTAATATTGACTTGCCTAATATGAAAATTTTACTAAATTCAGTTAAAAAGAACTAGATTCAACTAAGATTTACGTTCTTCAGTTTGACACTTTCCAGGGTTGAACAAACTCCCATTTTCTCTGGAAAATAGCTTTGTTGAATTCAGGGAGCTCAAATGAAACATGTGGAGAGTACCAGGCTGGGAAAAGTAGCTTTAAGCACTTGCTTCCCTCAGCACATTAACTACAGTAAGACAAAGCTCATTTTATTGTAGTCTTACCTTGGAGAACCAAACCAGAATTTTCAATTATGTATAGGAAAGATGCCAATGGAGCAATAGGGGTCTTAGCAACCAGGATCTGCAAAAACAAAACAAAATGAAACCACATATGGTATAGTGATTATTAAGGTGTCCAGAAGAACTCAGATGGATAAACAGGACTTCTAATATATTTTCTCATACTGGCTCTACAAAGTGTTTGTTCCACCATTCATGAAAACCTACTTTATTGATTTAAGCTTTCCAAAGTTCCACATTGTCTTAATATAACCTTTTATTTATTTTGCTGAAATACACAACAGGGTATGTGTTTAACCAACCCTGCATGAAGATGAAAACCAAGAAAGAATATGGTACAATGAGATCCTACACAGGAGTTCTCCTAGTAAGAATCTACTGTAGAATCACTTCTAATCATTTGTAGTCAAGCATCCATGTTTTAGCAGAAAAGCAAACAAACAAAGCAGACCCTATGTTATAAACTCTCTAGAAATTCTAGAGATATGTTGATAATTTATGAGATTCTAAAGAGATTCTATTGCTGCCATTTCTGCTAAATATGTATGCATTCCAAATGTGAAGCAGATTTCCTCACTCATTTCTGCCTCTGGGAAAAAAGGAAAGACACTGGAAAGCAATTTCCTAGTCTGTGGTTTTCACAGTGGCATTTCCAACTTTGTAACCCTAAGGGCACCACTTAACAAGGCTGCTGATCCAAAGCACACTCTTGGTTCTTTCAGAACTCTGTTTCAATTACAGTGATGTCATGCCCATTTTTTAAAGACAAAGGAAATACACCAGACCATAGTACTGCCTTCATTTTTATGTGTGTAATGGACCTATATCTACATGGAAGGAAGTATGCAGCAAGGCTCTGTCTTAGGCCATAGCAGTCTTCAACATACTCATAAATGATTTAGATGATAGAATGGGAACTCATCAGATTTGCATACAACACTAAGTGGGGCAGAATAGCCAACACTTTAGAAGATAGTGCCAAGATCCAGAAAGATCTTGACAGATTTGACCATCCAACAAAATGCAATTCAGTGATGGAAAAAGTAGGGTTTTACATTTAGGCAAGAAAAACTAAATGCATGGTTATAGAATAGATGTTACTGGCTCAACAGCAGTTAACTGTGAGAGGGATGTAGATGTTCTAGTGGACAACCAGTTAAGTATAACCCAGTGGTGTGCTACAGCTGCCCCCCAAAAAAGCTGATGCAGTCCTAGGTTGCATCACAGAGGAATAGTATCAAGATCACATGACACATTAGTATGATCCAAAAAAAATGCGGTCACTCTAGAAAGAGTACAGTGAAGAATCACAAAGATGATTAGGGGTCTGGAAGCTAAAACATATGATGAACGTTACAGGAGCTGGGTATGTATAGTCTAACAAAGAGGACTTTAATACCTCTCTAAGTTTCAACAGAAAGAAAACAATTCAATTTGCAATGTTGAGCTGTTCTCAGAGATAATTGGTTGGAATTTATGATATTGGAGACAGGTCTGATGAATTGTCCTTTTATTTTAAGTGATGAATGTATGTTTACTTTAATAAATGTTCATAATATAATTAAAAAATAAAATATGGCAGACAGTCCACCTGAAGACTAATGTGGAGAGGAAAGATAAATGACTGACTTTAATACTGGGGGTAGGAAGAATTACAACTATTGAATATGGTATGAAGACCGGAGAGCTTGGGCTCCTTCCAAGATTGAAAAACTATGCCAGATTTTACTTGAAGCTACATCTGTAGAGTTGTCCTCACAAACAACCTCTTTCAATTTATATCTAACATCTGTTAGCCCACACATTTCTTTTGCAACTATGAGGACATGAAAATGCCAGACAAATATACAACACAGCAAGAAGGTTTAGGAACCAATGTCAGTGGTTTGCTTTGAGCAATGTAATGCCAGAAAAGACAGCTCTGGATGGGAGGCAAATCCAATGACATGCTTCATGGTGCAAACCTGCAATGTAAGCGCTTTCCCTTCCTTAGGGTAAGTTACTATACTTCCTTCAAAGAAAGAGGCAACTGGGTCACCAGGATCAAGACAATCCTTGAAGAAATATGTCTATAATGCAGAAATCTTTACTAAAAAGTGAATAGTTAAGTGTCATCAAGTTGGGTCCAGCTCTTGCTGACTTTACAGACAAATGGCCTTCAGCTCAATCCATCCCAGAGACAATCCACAGCAGTTCCAAAGGCATTCCAACAATATCCTTTGTCAGAGTACACACAGTGTGACTAGGTGAGACAACCCAGGAGCATATATACATACAAGTACTTTGATACAGGCCTTGAATAAACACAGCAATCAGTAACCAGCTACACCATGGAAGCACACATGGAGAGAGAGAGAGAGATAAGCCCTCACAAGGTCTCTCTTATATTACAGCCTCTTAAAGTGGTAGCAGTCCAATAACCCTGCTGATTCATTGCTACCATTGCATCATCGTTACAACAATACAGTATTACAGCATTACAACCTTACAGCAGCTGGTCAGCTATT
>JANHFL010005184.1:7262-17970 GCA_032468155.1 Oxyrhabdium leporinum
GGAATATAAGATGCATTGTTTGCTATCAAGCAGATTTTCCAAAATGCCTTGGAACTGCTCATAAAGTGTTCAGAATCCACACAACAATTTGCTGAGGAAGAATGTTTTATTTAGCTGTACTTATAATAGTCAGAATAATACTTTTTGTGTAATTTTTTTTTCTTACCTCTTCTGCATGAATTCCACAAAGCTTATTCCCTGACAGGAGTTTATTTTTCAGGCTTTTGTTCTAAGAAAAGGAGACAAATATTTTGACATTAGTAATATGAAGTCAAATATTCAGTAATTAATAAGTATAACAGGTGAGGTGTTATTTTAAGTTGGCTATGAGGAATGTATCTACCTAATAACCTACCTACATATCTGAAATCTAAATAGATAATGTCACAAGTAGCATTATACATTTAAGATCACTTTTGGCATAGAAGAACATGCTCTTGTTTTGGACAAGTCTCAGGCAATAGTGGCATCAGATTATCTTGTCTAGTCTGAGAAGCAAAGAAAGATGGGATCTGGTTGGAAGACTTCCATGAAACACCAGGAAAATAGGTTAGATAGAGAAGTAAAAATAAATAAACAAACCTGAGTGAAGAGAGTGGCAAATAATTTTTCTATTGCTCTCAAGAAAACCACATTGATGTGTCCACAGAACCACCAGACAGTCAGCTTGACTTGAAATCATCTTTATTTTTTACCTTTCCCTAAAATATAATCGTTTAAGGAATAAGCTAGGCCTTTGGAATAGATTTGATGTGGGATTAAAAAAGGGATGATAGTGGAATCCTGCCCCATCTTTCACTGAGTGATTTAACAAAACCCTAACCCTCATTCAACTTTTACTTTAATTCTCCAAAACAAAGGATTTTTTTCTTTTTTTTCCAAAAAGATTTAAATCGATTAAAAAGTATGTAACTGAATTATTTCTAAATTATTTTCATTATTTTTCACACACCGTATTGAGTTATTATTAGTGCTCTACTCTATTGCAGACACACAAAATAATGTGATCCACTCCACCTCCATGTGCTGAAAACACAGTTGATGGGATTATACCATTCAGTCTTTTTACACAAAAAAACCCCACACTCTGGCTAGGGTACATCATCTATCATTTCATGGGAGAGGAACCCAACAGAACTCCATATTTTCTTCATAAGATATTTATGATTTTGTTTTTACCTTACTTTATTTATTAGATATATATCCTGCCTTTTCTCTGAAAGTTCAAGATAGCCTACATTTCTTCCTTCAATTTTTCCCTCAGCAACAACCCTGTGGGTAAAAGTTGAGCTGAGTGATAAAGAATCACCAATATAAAGTTACCTAGTGAACTTCTAAGCCCAGGAATACAGTTGACTGTACTTGACAGGTTCTTCCTCATCTTGAACTAGTGAGGAATCTCAGACTAATGAGAATTACTTGTAGAGGAGCTTTATATATATATGTATCTCCTTACCTTCATAGGACTGTTTCACATAGCTCCTGAATGTGACTTCCAGTAAAGACTGGAATGTAATTATTAAGTAAAGATTTAACTTCTGGGATATATTTCAACATTTTCATTTCAATATCATTGGTGCACAATAACCTTGGCATGGAGAATTAACATACAAAGATCCTACCACATGACTACTACCTTTCAAATTTTATAAAATTAGCACATAAGGTAACTGCAAAAACCACTGCCACATTATGCAAAAGGTCTGTTGGCTTTACCTTCAAGATACACTCTGCTTGAAATCTTAATTATATTTATTAGTATACAATGATATGTAGCAATATAACAATGTTCCCCTATAAACAGGAATAGATACACTTTTAGTTCATTGCATTTGAATCAAAACATCTATGGAAAATTTTCCAAATACTTGTAACAACAGTTATGCCAAACTTCTTAATTTTTTTCATACCTACATTTTCTATCCTCGTTATTATACAGAAACCCATTACCATCTATATTTAATTGCATCTAGGTATTAAGAGGCCTTGTTATAAAAAACAAAACAAAACTAAAGTAGTTTCTAATAGATCTTATATATTTTTAAATATCACACTATTCCATGGAGAGGAGCTTACATAATGAATATTACATTAAAAAAAACTATTAACATTTACTTTCAAGTAAACTGACAGGCATACTACAAACGTCCTTTCAGATTCAAATTCAGATTCCCCTGTTCTGGTTCAAATGTACTAAAAATGCAATACCCAGAGAGTGACATAATGATCCAGGATAGAAGTCCTTTCAAAAAGATCAGTTTTAAATAGGGAAACTGGAGGGGGAAGTTATCAAGTTGTTTTTCCCCTCCAAATAGAACCAAACATTGGTTTCTTTGAATATAAGCAACAATTTACACTCTTCCATGAGAAAAGGACATTTTTAATTCTACATGCAAGTCACATACAAAAGAAGATTATGCACTTTGTAATATTGCCAGTGCTAATTAGCTAAACTCCCTTTTGGTATTCAGTACAGCACCTCTCTTAAAAATATGTGCCAAAGTGCAACATACTAAACCAGTGTTTCTCAACCTCTGTGACTTTTAGATAGGTAGACTAAATGTTCCAAAATTCCCTGGCTAGCATGTTGCAGAGGTTGAGAAGCATTGTACACACAGGTAATGCTGGTAATACTATACACATGGACTTTAAAAAAATCTTGAATAATCTTCCTTATCAAAAGCTCTTGAACAAATTTAGCAATCAGTGGATAAGGTGTCATGTGTTTTTACTGGTTTTTTTTAAATGATAACTTTCTCAATAGAGGAAAGACTATGTTGGGATTATACATTAATCACATTTACAAAGGCTACGGACTTAGGGCTACACAGTTTGCAAAAGATTCTAAATTATCTTGAGTGGTAAAAATCAGATATGATTTTGAAGAGTTAAAGAATGCTCTCTTCAGACTGTGGAATGATCAACCCAATGGCAAATATGATTTAATTTAAGTGCAAAGTGATACACATTGGAATAACAAACAAATGCCCTATGAGAGATGAGATGAAGGGAGAGAGAGAGAGAGAGAGAGACACACAGAGAGAGAGAGAGAGAGAGACAGAAACAGAGACAGAGATAGAGAAGAAATATAAGAGAGAGGGGAAAGAATGTGAGAATATAATCAGGAATTTGCGGTTCCATAGTTGCCATAGGTAACTGTTCCCAAATTTCTACTCTCCAGATGAACTGAATTACAACACTCTTCATTGTCTACATGACTATTATTGTTTGGGAGAAGGGATTTGTTTTGTTTTATATAAAAGATGTTGATAATAGAAAGCTTTTCTTAAAGGAGGCAAAAAGTATCTCAATAGATCCTGAGAAAGAAAAGGGACTGAATATATTGTTCTCTCTAGGAAGGAAAAGGATTACCATACCATAGTGTGTATGTGGGCTGGGGTACTCCATTACTTTTCACATTGCCTTCAAACATTTATTTATTTTAAATGAAATATGTAAACTCTTTCAAATATCAACCAGCTGTAAACAATATAAAAAATCTGATCCCTAAGCATTTTGATCTTTTACTTAAGGACTCTGCAGTATCTGTACAAATTTATTGCTAGCTAGTAATAGCATTCTGCAAAATATATGCCCAGGAAACATGTTGCCAATTGAATCAGAATATTAATTGCACTCAATAGACAGATTTAAGTCCATATCCTAATGGAAAGTTTGATTTGTAAATTAGACACTTCTTTATCCAAATAAATGAGCTAAATAGAGCCAATGGACAAAGAAATAATTCCCAGGCACTGTTTACATTTGAATTTCCCTCATGTGTCTTTTTGCAGAATTTCTGGGCAATGACAGCATCCAGCATCTTGTTTCACACACATTTTAACTTGTTCTTGTCTATTACCCAGTGAAAGTGGCTCCTTCTGCAATGATAAATTGTTCCAAGCTGTTTTTTGCAGGTGTTTGCCACTGTGAGGCAATGAAGAGTAACCAGGGGATTACAGTACAGAGAACTCAACATTTTCAAAGCATTCAGGGAATGTTTTCAAAGCATTCAGGGAAAACAGAAAGTTATTTTGCCACGTACTAATTGAGTTTGTCCCTGATCAAGTCTCCTGTAAAAATTGGTATTTCAGCATTGCTTTTAAGCAGAAAACAAGATTTATCAAAAATCCCTTTTATTCTTTTGTTTATTTTACTGGGACTGTTTTTTTTTAAAGATTGATTAAAAATATTAACCCACAGACATCAGTTCTAGGTTGCCATACACCAGCTTGTTAAATATTTTAAAAGGCTGAGAAGATCTTTATCTATTTCACAAATAATAATAAAAATGTTAATAATGCCATCACTTTTTGGGTTGGAGGGGAAAAGGAAATGATGAATGTTAGCCCGATTATGCTTGCGACTGGCATTTATTCTGCTGTGCATGGATGCCAGGCAGCTTCTGGAAAAGTTTACTACTTATTATCAGAAAGAACAGAATTATTTTGTCAGTAATATCCAGTTGGGATAGAAAGAAATGGTTGCTATTCAAATGTTTTGGACTTTAATCCCCATCAGCTGCAACAAGCGTGGAAAGCAGCAGGAGACTGTGGAAGCTGTAATTCAAAACAACTGGAAGGTACCAAGGTTGCCCTGCTCCGATAAGACAATTGCTAAGCTTCTTAATACTTATCAATCCTTATGTCTTGCCACCGGCATTTTTGGTTAAAGGGTTGATATTAGACTTTTGTGCAGACAGCAACAAAGCTTTATAAGTATTGCAAAATTACTAAATAGTAAATACCGCCCTCTGGTTATGTGTGATAACACATAAACTGGAATTGTGATTTGTCCACCTGTTTCTTATTCTTTTAGATTTTAGGAGACAAGGAATTCCATAAAACTACTCCTGCAAAGAATATAAAAAGAGAGAATTGGGAATGTGGCATAAATCTATTTTTCATTTTAAGCACAACTTTAGAAAGGCAAAACCATTGCTCTAGCTTGTCATCCAGGGAAGGAGGTCAAAGGCATGCTGGATCTCAAAAGAAGATAGTGTGATTAATTATAAACCAATCTGGAGAGAAGCTGCAGCGGAAAGGTTACCCTGAGGCTAGAACTCTTCAGTTCAAATTAAGAAAGAACTTTTAAAGTTACTTCTATCCACCATTAAAGCAGAAAGTACTACATTTAGGAATACCCATTTTGCTAGGATCCTTATATAAGGGATTTCAAAGTTTCTAAATACCTGCATGGCACTGCACAACACCAGGGCACTACCTCCCCACACTGCAGGTTGTATAATTAAATTGCTGACAAAGTATTCTAAAACACACACTATAAAATTCACTTCTGGCAAAACTTCCTCTCTTAATGGATAAGTCTTCAAAGCAGGAGGATAATATGAAAAGCACAGGTAGGGAGAATTATACTCCGTGTCATATTCTAGTTAAGTGGAAAGCATTGAAGTATGTCTACAGGAAAATATACTAGGTCAGACTTTGACTGTGTTTCTGTAACATACAGAGTCAAAGCAAATATGCTTTGTTTTCATTTAATGAGCTATGAAGCCAGACTAATGATTCAAACCATGATTAATAGTTTAGCATGTTGCTCAAACCCATGAAGTTAATTGTAGTTAATTCAATAAACATACGGTTAAGCAAACTTAGTTTACTGCAGTGTGAGAATACTATCTATTTATTCATCTAGTCCAACATTGTCTGGCATTAGCTCTCCAGAGTCTCCCTTGTGCAAATATCCTTCCTATCTTCAGCTTCCAAATGTTTGCCACTGGAAATATCAGATATTAAATCTTGAAGTTTCTGTATTCTGGACTATAGAAAGACAGCCATGTTATTCCTTGTTAGCCAAAAAACAGGAGGACTCTGGTTGCACCTTTCCTGACTAACAAATTGTATTAAAAAACATAAGCTTTTGTGAGCTACATTTCATTTTATCACATGCAAGGGAAATGCTACATCAGAGGTATCAAACTCGTAGCCCATGGGCCGGATGTGTCACATGCTGGTCACACCCACCCCAGTTTAGCGAAGGGGGAAAAAGTTGTGATACATCATGTGATGACAATGTGTCATTGCACATTCCCCGTTGCCATTGCAATGTACCCCTGTGGTACATTGATGTAAGATTTATACTGGGATGAGGTGAGCTCTTGCTCACAAAAATGTATCTCTTTTAGTACAATTTGTTAGTCTAAAATGTACAAGCAGACTGTCCTGATTTTTGATGTAGACCTGTATAATTTCTAAAAATATAAAAAAATGTAAAGATAAGAGTGAAGATTTAAAAAAAATTCAACTTGAACTTGACCTCTAGGATCTCTATAGACATGTCTATGTAGATTTTTTTACTTCCAGCACAGTACCAGGTACTGTAAAAAATGGTTATGGATAAGTAATTTTGATTGGCAGGCAAGCCAGTCTGTCTAAATATATTCATTTCAAAGTCCACCTCCCTGTTTGCTGGTCCTCAAAGTGCTGGTGCACCAGCAATCACATTAGAAGCTTACTGACAGCATAATGAAAAATGATATAATCTTTACTTATTAAAGCTATATTCCACAAATCTCACCACATGACAGGTTAAATTTATCAAGGACCCTCATGGGAACTGGTTAGGAGCAAATGAACATTGTGTTCATTGTTGGAAGGCTCTTTGGTATTGCTCAGTTGTAACCTCACTGCTCTGACAGGTAGTGTTTGCATCTTGATTAATATTGATGATAGTCCCTCTTCTGCAAGAAGAACTTTTGAAGAATAGTTTAGCTGTGCTTAGGATGAGTAAGTAATTTGGCTGTGTTGCCAGCGCTCAAAGTGTGCTTTCTAAGATAATAATATTATAACTATTATAACAGTAACTATATTGAATTCTACTGTATAGTTCAATATTAATGCAATATCAGAGGTTTTCAGTTCAATTGTATAGAATGTGAAGGATATGTGTTTGTGTTTTATTTTTATAGTTATAATGTACACTGAAGATGGCATTTAATTTTGTTGTACGAGGTGCAATGACGCTAAAGTAAACTAGAACTAGAATATTAGCAAAATATTCTTCCCCAGTTAGTTTACTTTTAAACTATTTTTATATTATTTTAACTTGTACTCATTATTTTATTTTGCACTATGTGATGTACGATCAAGATATGTTAATTAGAATATTACAGAGAATCCCATATCCTTTGAAGTTTACCTCTCATACTGAGTGACACTGATTAGTATAGTAATAATTGTTCTCCTAAAGTTCACTTAATTCATCATTATTTAAAAAAAATAGAATAAAAAAATAGTTAAAATAACTTTTCTAAAGAGGTAGGGAATTTTCCATGAATAAGTTTGTTTGGAGAAGGATATATCAATATTCAGTCAATGTTCTTTTGTAATCTTGAATAAGCCATGTTGTCTAGTTCCTTCCTTTTTGATTGTACACTTGATATTATTGTAATCAATAAAATCTCAACTCAGTTAATAAACATACATGGGAAGATGAGTATCATAAGTCAGAGTTTATGTCATATTACAAGTTGGACTGATACATAGAATCTAGTGGAAAGAAGGACAACATCTGAAGCTCGACTCCAAACATCCTTATAAGTCGCATTGCAGGATTGTGTCATAAATTCCTTTTCTATGTATTTTGCAATGTTGCATGACGATCTAAAGAGACCTATTTTAACAAAAGCAGCAGGATCCTATGAACGCCAATTTATCTAATCAAACAAGCAATCCTGTATAGTTACAGCAGTGATACTAAACATTCTTCAACCGATTGTGGGAAGTTTTGAACACTGGATTCAAATTTAGACAGGATCAAAGTCAAAGTTAATAAGAAAGAAAAAGAAGAAACTTGCATATCTCATAAAAACCAAAACCAGTTGACAAAGGGACTCAGAAGAGAGTCCTACAGTATTCAATGAAGTGTAATATATAAAAGTGCATATTTTAATGTAGAATTAAATAGCAATTCAATTACCTATACCATTACAAAAATAACTATACAAATGGCCCCTTCAGAAATAATTCTTTTATTTATTTATAGTATTTATTTATTTTTGCCCAGCAGCTTAAGGAAATATCCCTCTCTGAATGTTTGCATAAATTGCTATTTGCACTGGACAACATTATTCAGGCCTACTCAGATGCAAAAACTATTTGAATGGAATTCACTGGATTCTATTTCTGGGTTCGCAGATCCATTAAAAAAGGACATATGCAAACTCAGACAGTACCTCTTGCCCTTGCAATTTAAAAGTAGCTGAGGAAGATCAACGCATATTTCTCCACAATCCCAATCACTGCCTAATATAAACAAATAATTTGTGCCTTTTGCATTGTGTGCCCCAGCATTTAGAAAAGATAGCAGGACTCATCTGTAAATTCTTTCTCGCTCTCTTTGTTCTGATTTTTTTTTCATTGCTCAAGTAAATAATACATTTCTGTGAAAGTAAAGACCAATAATATGTTAAACAATACATGGGATTTTTCTTCTCAGTATTTGCTAACACTTTTTAATAAAGAAAAGTAGTGTGCAGTCTTAGGTGTACTAACAAAGATTTAATGGTATGTGGTGTATTTGATTTTAAAATTATTAGTCTTCGATTAGGTTTGCATTTACATTTATATATACAGGGTAGGGTGCATACTTGATGAGTTTGTAGTAGCATAATGATAATAATGATTCAGTGAATCAGTGAATCATCAATGATTCAATAAATGTGTGCCTAAAATATATTTTATTTTGTTCATATAAAATGAAAATCCAGATGTCTCAGATGTTCTAGACATAGGAAAGCATAGGAATTTGGGACCAGCAAAATTTATGTTCTCTCCTAGATATGAAGATGCCAAAGCAGATAATTTGCCCCTCAAAATGAATCATGCTGTCTTTCAGAAAATCATTTCCTATAATACATGCCAACATAGACATTTTATTTGTTTTGACAGGATAAGTCTTCATCTCTTTTTCCTTAATGAATATATCAAAGCAAGCTACATTGAGACCATCTTTGGGAGTTTGTATATATATACATACATACATACATACATACATACATACATACATACATACATACATACATACATACATATATATATAAACATAAACTTTCTCCCATTCCCCACAAAATAGTATTCTGCAATTTTGTTAGGATTTATAGCCAAAATAAGTCATTTCTTCTTAATGGTGGCTTGTTGCATGGTTTCATAGCACAGAAGGGGGGGACGGACATATTTTTGGCACCCAAAATATTTTAAAGTATGTAATTTATTTTAAAGCAAGATGAAAATCTGATTCATAAAACTAATATAGAATCTGCTTCCATCTAGGATGATATTCAGTCTTTCATCTGTACCAGAGAGGAAAAAGAGATGCTGTAATTTGCTTTAATACCACTTACTCTATGTAATCTAAATAACCAACAGCAGAGGAGGAAAATAAATAAAAGGGAAAATAGGAAAACAAAAAAGCACACCTTCCAACATTACTCCTGACATATACTCATGTGT
The DNA here is from genome assembly GCA_032468155.1 of Oxyrhabdium leporinum. Taxonomy (NCBI): domain Eukaryota; kingdom Metazoa; phylum Chordata; class Lepidosauria; order Squamata; family Cyclocoridae; genus Oxyrhabdium; species Oxyrhabdium leporinum. Next base: position 16,733 of record JANHFL010005184.1, read on the forward strand.
ATTAGAGAGTTCTTATAATAAGACATTTATTTCTACCTGGCTTACATCAAATGCGATTCCAGAGAACATGCCCTTTAATTATTTTCTCCATGTGTGAAACATTTCCAATTAAATCAAAGCAATGGATTTCAACAGAGAGTCACATTTTACAGTACTGCATTTGAAGATGCCAAATAATTGCTTGCATTATTCAGAATTATCTAGCAAGGAAGGCTGGCAGTTGTCTAATTGGGCTGATTGGGAGGGTCTCGGGGTGCTTATAACATAAGTCAAACTGGACCACCTTTTTAGAATCCTGTCACCCTTCAGCACTAACTTCCCATCTAACTGAGAAATGACCCTGATGTCTTTCATGTGCACAGGCTGAAGATTAAGTTTAAAAACACCATTACTGCTAGCTGACAGTGCCACCAAAAGCAAGCTGATAAAAAATGAAGCGAGCAACATCGTGAAGCCATATATGCAAATCAAAGTAATTTAAGCATGAAATGCTATACTGAATTCCTGACTTCTAAACAAATACCTCGCTGCTTTGAACAAGTGCTTTGGGCTCCAGATCTTCCTGTTTTCCTACTGTAGCGGTCTCTATAGCACCTCATTAAATGAGTAAATATCAGCATAATGAACTTCACCTGGATCATGACATAAATAAAGTACATGAGAATTTTGTGAAAAGACATTGCAGTTAAGTAGTTTTTTTTTTTCTAATATAATTTGCATGCTATTTATTTTTCTTCCATCTTCCTATGCTTGTGAACTTTGAGTTCCAAATTTGTATTTCTTGCATGTTATTTGTTTGTGGAAAAAGGAAGTACTTTGTCTTTTAGACTACAATAAAAAAGTTATCCACTCTTATACATTTTTTATATTGAGTGGTGTGGTGGCTCAGAAGTTAACAGGCTGGGCAGCAGTTAAGATGCCAGGCTTGTCAGCTGGAAAGCTGGAAGCCCAGGTTTGAGAGCAGAGCGCCATGTGAAAAGTTGAGCTCCTATCCACACCCTAGCTCCTGCCAACCTAACAGTTTGAAGGTATGCAGATGCGAGTAGATAAAAAAGTACCAGGGCAGAAGAAAAACCGATTACAAAAAAACGTACAGCTACCTATTATATATTAAATTGAAAGATGAACAAGTAAAGTAAACAATGATAGTATGAGCAAAAACTTTGGTTATACAATTGAATTAGATAAATGGCAAAAATTGTGGGACAGGAACTATAAATTAACAATGTCAACTGCAT
>JANHFL010005184.1:18070-37291 GCA_032468155.1 Oxyrhabdium leporinum
AGATATGTTAAAAGAGATAAGCAAATATTATGATTAGTATGTTGAATATTACTATTTTAATATTGTAGAATTAATATGTTGAATATTACTATTTTAATATTGTAGAATTAATATGAATATAATGAATGATGTTACAAATTTTGATTATTGTTCAACAAAGATGCTTGTACCCAGACAACACATTGTTCAACTGAAGATGGAATTATTATATTAAAAATAAAATAAAATAAAATAAAATAAAATAAAATAAAATAAAATAAAATAAAATAAAATAAAATGATGATGATGATGATGATGATCCATTTCAGTGGGAAGGTACAGTATTCCATGATGTCATGCTGGCCACATGAGTGTTGAAATGTCTTCAGACAGTACTGGCTCAATAGCTTTGAAACGGAGATGATTATGCCCCCTAGAGTTGGCAACAACTAGCAGAGTAAAATTCACAGAGATTCGTATACATTTCTATATCTACACTTCATTTACTTTCCTTTTTTCCACTACCCACTGAGGCATACGCACCTCCTGGCTTTCTTGTGTTTCATTCAGTCCAAAGATAGGAACAGGTAAGGGTCCATGGAACATAACCTTGGCCAATGTATGAAAATGGAACTTATTAGTGGACATCCTCATTTAATTTTGATGGGGATATAAGTTCATGTTTTATGCAACAGTGAAAGGTTCATTGGAATATAGTTTCTGTTAATTTACAAATCTTTATTAATTACAATTGCATCAGCATTAGACATACACATGAACATGTAGATTCTTACTCATGCTCAATTGCCCTGTACAACTTGGATAAGGAATGGACAGGGTTTTGTGGAAATAATTGGGGAACATCCAACTGAGACCCATATGCTTTTTTTATCCTTTGCCAGAAATTTATACCACATATTCCCTTCCAGACACCTTAGCCTTTCTTGAACCTGTAAGCTGGTGAGTCTGATATGACTTGGTGCATGGCAGTTAATTATTAGCTTTGTCTTCTCTGGTTATTGTCTTCTGATCTTGATTGGTTGTTTCTTTAGAACCTGTTTACATGAAGGGTGGTATCCAGACCTAGTCTGGTGGCTTTCTTGCTTTTTGCCCTTTTTTGTGTGTCTTTGTTTTTCTTAAGGTTCAAATTCTATTCAGCTATCTCAGCTAGTATTATATTTCTCATAACACATGTATTTGTGAAATCATTCAGATATCCAGTGAGGATAGTGAGGGTGTCACTACAAAGATCACTATAATCAATGACAACTCCCCCCTCCCAAAAACCAAAATTTATTTGCACTGAATCCTGAAGCAACAGGAAAATGCATGCTTGTTCTTTTTAGTTTATTATTTAAATTGTATGAATTAATTAATTAATTAAGTTAAATCATTCAAGAAAACAGAAGACACATATTTCAAAAGGAAAAAAAATGTTTTTGTGTAGAACTTGGCAGTATGGTGCTGCTTAGATTTTATTAAATACATGGTAGATCTCTGTGCTAGCCTTCCCACAAGACCTTAGGATGATGATGATGATGATGATGATGATATTATTATTATTATTATTATTATTAGTATTATTAGTATTAGTATTATTAGTATTAGTATTAGTATTATTGTTGTTGTTGTTGTTGTTGTTATAACAATGGAGGGGGATACTCGGGAACAATGCAAAATTGATAGCTGCTTGAAGCTGGTAGAAGCTCGTTGTGTTTATTTATTTCACCAAGTAAAATAAAACAGGCAAGGACAAAAAAAGGGAGGATGATTCAAGTTTGATTTCTTTAAATGTCTAACTTTCTAACTCTATTTTTAAAGTCTATTTTTCTATCAGTTTGTGAATGACTTTGTGTATGAGTAATCACATCCAAACATTTTCATGGATATTTCTTCCTATTTATTTATTATTATTAATAAATTATTATTATTATTTTGGTGTATATGTGTGATATTTACTGAAAATGGAAGTTTTCCAAACACATTTGTACATTTTTATTTTTATTAATAGACCATTAGACTATTAATACTGTAGTATTGTACATGCTGCACTATACTACAGAGTAACATATTTCAGTCTCATGCCTTTTCCCTTGTAAACTACATTGGAGATTTCAGGAAAAAAATATACTAAAACATGAAGGATAACTGCTTTCTGGATTTTTTTTCCCCAATGACCAGGAACATATATTTGTAGGAATTGCTTAAGTTTGCATTACATTTAAATGGAAGGATATCTCCATCTGAATAATTATACCAGCAATAGCTCAATTTTTAAAGAAAACATTACCTGTTGTGCCACTTAGGATTCTAGAAATTGTATATATGCTAACCGTGGTAAGCAAAAACACTATTTTCACTCCGTTCCATATTCTGTGCTTGTTATTTTTAAATTGATGCTTTTGTATTCATCATTCAAATCTGCAGGTAAAAGCCACATTGCAATGGGGCAATAGGCACAGTAAGACACATAGTTAACAAGCTCTTTGATGTTGCAAGCAAAAACAATTGCCCTCACTGAATAGTTGGAGAAAGGGGGAGAGGACCTTGCCTATTTCTGAAGTTGAATGAGTTGTTGATACCAGCAAAAAACTAAAACCACTGTTTATCTGGAGTCAGAGGAGATGGAAGGGGTGAATGGGTTACCATTGGGGCCTGCAGAAGGCTCTGAGGAGCAGGAGATCTCAGAGCCAGATGCAGAGTAGGGCCCATCTACTCATGCTCAGGCAGCTGTTTTTGGGCCCTGAGCTGAGCAAGGGGAAGGAACAGCTGGAGCCTGTCCCAGATGTGTGTATGTGCAGAGAAGCATAGAGAGGAGAGCAACACAGGACTGAGGGCCAGCTATCCAGGAAAAGTAGATGTTAACAAACCTCTTCCTGGCTGGGATATAAGAAGGAGGAGTGTGGGAGGCGTGGTTGTCAGAGATAACCATTCATGCTCCAGAAGAGTTCCCTCCAGCAAATTCCTTGCCAGGATTTCCTTGCCACTACCCAGGTTGGTCAGGACTCTTTGTGTTGGATTGAAGTGCTAATTGAGGTTCCCTGCGGGGACTCAGTGACTGCTACTCAGAGGCTGCTTGGGAATCACCTAAAGATGTGTGACCTGGAGGCTTGTCAGTGAATGCCGTGTATTCCTAAATAAAAAGGGGTTTCTCTTCACAAGTAGGCTGTTGAGTGGGGCTCATGAAGTCTGTATCAGAACAACCACAAAGACCAACTTAAAATCATAAAACCTGACACTTTTCTGCAGACATTACTTTTTAGGGAATATTCCTAGAAAATCATGGGAGTTGTAAATCAGCATGTTTAGAAATCTAGAAGTTTACTTCAAAAAGGTTTCTACAGTACACAGAGTGAATATTGACTAAATTTGTAGTGGAGAAGAGCTGTAGGATTGTATTCCTATATATGCAGACTCTCTTTAAACTGGCACCATTTACCCAATTCCTGGGGAGTACTGGGAGCAGCAGGGATAAATGTTGAGCACAAAAAGATACCCATGCATCTTTGATAGTCATTTCATAAACTCTGAATCCAGAAGTATCACCTTTCAAGTCATCCTTACACAGGCAGTCCTCGACGTATTACCACAACTGAGCCCAAAACGTCTGTGGCTAAGCAAGACAGTTATTAAATGAATTTTGTCCCATTCTGCAACTTTTCTTACCACAACTGTTAAGTGAATCCCTGAAGTTGTTAAGCCTAAGTGATTCACTTAACAATTGCGGTAAGAAAAGTTACCACAATAACATGATTGTTGAAAGAATCTGGCTTCCCCATTGACTTTGCTTGTCAGACGGTTGCAAAAGGTGTTCACATGACCCTGGTACACTGCAACTGTTATAAATATGCGTCAGTTGCCAAGGATATGAATTTTGATCACATGACCATGGAGTGCTGCAATGGTCGTGTGAAAAATGCTCATTTTATTCAGTGCCCTTGCAACTTCGAACAATCACTAAATGAACTGTTGTAAGTTGAGGACTATCTATAAGTGGTTGTTTATTAAAAAGCTCAGACAAGTTCTCCTTGTTTTGGGATTTGCTGAGAGAGAGCTAAATTAAGAGCTCACCCAATTATCTCCCTAATTACAAACTAAGTGACTGGAGTGGTATAGAACTAGTTCAAGCTTCTTAGAAAATGAGTCCCTTATTGCAGATTGCTTTGTATCAATACGTGACAAAATATTGTCACTGAAAAGTATGACGGTTGGATTTTAGAAGGACACCAAATGTCAAAGAGATTATATGTGAGAAGTCTGGGAGGTATACTGTAGGAGAATCTCACTGCATGAACTCATATTCAAAGGGATGAACTAAACCTTTATCTGTTCCCCAGGTAGTTAATAAATCTGAGATTGATATGGAATAGTCTTTGTTTCTGGCTAATAGATGGCTAATTGATTACACCACCGATACTGAAATTGCTTCATCAATATTTTCCCCAGCAGGTGGTGAATCACTCAGAAAATCAACAATGCGCCTTCCAAGTTCTGCATTTTCCTTCCTTTTTCCCTTATCCTATACTTCAATAATCACTGGGAGGCAGGGTAGGGCGCCAGTCCATCTTTTGAAAATCAATTGGTCCAGGAGCCTTGCTATCCCTTTTCTACAGAACTTTACTGAATAAATAATATTCCAAAGGATCGCATTCTGTCAGCCTGCAATCATTTTTCCTACGCGTGAAAATTTCCTCTGCACGGAGAGGAGCTATAGGTGGTTCACAGCTGCTCTAAGCTTTGAATTCCTTTCTTCTGAGCTTAACATAAAGGAATCAACCTAATCTTTTATTTTCAAAGAAACAATGCTTCCTGTAGCCTCAGGATGATTCACCATGTTAAGTAGTGATTTTCTTGTCTTAGTTATATCTTGCTTCTATAGCTAACCATTTTATTTTTTTTAGCATCCCTCACTTGAGAAAACCAAAGAAAGAAAAAGAGATGAAGGGGAGTGGTTCCAATCAATTTGTAGACTGCAGCATCAAGGTAAATCTAGGGCCCTGTATATTACCAAGTATCATGGGAGTTAGAAAAATGAATTCCAGGATATTTTTTTTAATCATTGTAATTAAAACTCTTTTTTTATTATTTTGTGTCTCTAATCAAGGTTCAGTACTACCTAGCAATTATCTATATACTCCACTGACACCTGAGGAAGATCTTTATTAGAATCCCACATCTTTTTCTACCATGTGTTTCTTTACATTGTATTTGTAGGGTATAGGTCTCTCTGTCTGGGTTTGCATTCAATGTGGAAAGAAAATATTTTTATTTCTTAAAAAAAATAAAATAAATTGGAGAGACAATTTGGTTTTGTGATTAAAGCAATAGAACTAGACCATGAGTTCTAGTCTGACCTCAGTCATGAAAAGCTTGCGGGGTGACTTTGGGCCATTTACTCTCTCTCAGCCCAACCTACCTCACAGGGTTGTAGTTGCAAAGAAAATAGGATGAGAGAGATGTATTGGATGTGTTTGCCACCTTGAGTTATTTGTAAAAAATAATAAAGGCAGGATATAAATACATGCAAAAATATATACACACAGTAAAGCCTATTTCTTTCCTTAACCTTGGAAGCTGCATCTTAAAGTGAGTGTTCATTTCACTGCAAAAAGCTCTGGGTTGGTGAAAATAAGAAACAGTATGTTAGCCTGCAAGATGGGGATATTTTCTTTCACTGAATAACATGACCGTATTTGAGATATAATGGAGTTTGTTTCCATTTGCCAATTATGCCAAAACTGTCCAGTACTGTTCTTAACTGCTAGCAGGGAATATTGCATATTCCACAATAATGGCCAAGACTAGTTACTTACTCTACATCTTCACTCTTTTAATAAAACATGTTATGCAAAAGCCTTGATTGACCAAAGCCATAGTAGACCATATCAGTGGGTCCATTTGGTGATGACTAGGGCATGTGAAAGTTTGCAACCTGGAATGTAAAAGGTAATTACACGTAAGAGTAATGTATTAATGACTGAAAAAGATAAGGTATGTTGCAATGCTCTTAAAATAAGAGAAGGATGTGTACATCTGAATGAAGATAGCCTGTGGAATAGAGTTGATAATGCATGAAGGAAAGTTTTGGCTTAATTGTTAATGAATTGGGCAAAACATATCTCAAAAAGAATGGATTTGTGTCATCTATTGTCATAAGAATACATAGGAATGTAAGAATTCAAAGATTAGAGATAGTTGTATGGTAAGAATGTGGCCAGCCAGGAATGGGATTTGGGGGTTTGGCAAATCCCGCAGAATCTTTGCTAAGGGTCCACCCAAGTCCCTGCGAACTCCCATCAGCCCACTCTTGGACTGCAGCTTTTGAAACCCTATAGGAAGCAGATTATCTAAATCCATTTTGAACAGGTTTCAAGCTGTGATTCAATTCTGAAACAACTTTGATCACAAATATATTCACAATATACATCTAAAACATAAATGTTAGCTTGAATATGAATATCAACTGCAGGAGAAAAATAACTAGGTGAAATCATATTATGAGGAATATTAAATATAATATGAATTATATTATGATTAAATGTTTGATAAAGCAAAACATTGCTATATTATGGGAAAAGAAATGACAATAGTAAGTAATACTACTTGGTGACAGCAGCCTTAAGTTTTTACTTCTACATCAAAGAAGATGGTCTCCAACAAAGAAATTATTATAATATTTATAATATTGTAATTTTTTTTCTTCTTCAGAGTTTGACTGCACATTCATGATATTTCTGCACACACCACTAGATTAAATGCTTCCAAATGTGTGGTATGGTTCTAAAAGAGGAGTTGGCTCTTCTTGAGAGCTAAACAGTAGATAAATATAAAAACAATGATAAAACAATTTATAAAAACAATGATAAATTGTTTAACTTTAAATTCTTATGGTTTTAGGCTACATAGTACATTAGAAGGTAAATAGTAAGTCCAAACAAGAATACTTTAGGAATAGTCATAGTCGTTGAAGGAAAATTGATATCATATGGCTAACTTGGAATCTTGCTTTTGTGTAAGAAAAACAATGCATACCCTGGAAACTTTATCATTATGAACACTTGCTCATGTTCTGAACTGATGTATCAAAGTAGTAAATAGCTATTCTTGCTATCTGTCCACTTGTCTAATCAAATAATATAAGCCAACTAAATAGGTTCCATTAAGCCATAATATTAGAATATGCATAAATAATAAATTTGTATTCATAAATACTTCAACGGAACCCTATCAGTAGAATAGGAGTATTCTTTACTTTCTACATCTTTACCTGAACACTCTTGGGAAAGTATTGCAGCTGTTCTGGGTGACTCAGGGGTTGAAGTCAACATTATCTGATTATTGTAGACAATTTAGAATTGATTGAAATATTTCCTTTCCCTAACATAAGTTCCCATGATAAGTTTACTGCATGGCAGAATAATGCTTTGATTTTCTGTGACATTGTAACTGACAATGAAACCCAATTTATGGCAGCAGAACTCTAGTCAGTCCAAATATCCTATACCTCTGACTGTCATTACCACAAATGGCAAGTTGGAGACTGAATCATAAACTGCTGTACTACAGTTCTGTATTACTCTTTTAAGGTGGAGGTCAAAACCACTGAAGGCTACTGGATATAGCTTAGCAGAATTGTCAACAGGGAAATAACTCAGAATATCCTTTTTGTTCCTCAATAAGATTTTATTTGGAACTGACTGGACATTAGAAAAAAATCCCCTTTAGTTTGCAAAGCCAAGAGCCTAGTTATTTTTATAACCAGTTCCATTAATTCAGTCAGAAATTACTAGATGTATTGTAAGATACGAAGAAAAGATAGGACAGACTACACAGCAAGTCTTCATTATCTTTTAGAGGCAAAGGACTTACCATGAAAGTTGTAATGGTGGACTTTCATGAATTATGTTGGATGGAGAGTTGGGCTTTTGCTTAGCATTATAACTGTAATATGCCTATTTTAAGGCCAAAATAATATTTTTTGAAGGGACCTTTCAGGGAAACATGATATATGTACATGTATGTGTATATTTTTATGTATGTGTGTGTGTGTGTTCATTCTATATTCTACAATCTTGTCTTAATGTAGATTAAATTTTAAAGGGAAAATGGTAAAGGGAATTAAGATAAAATGAGGCACATTGGGTGTTGATAATTATGAGAGTAAAAGCCTAGACTAGATCTCAGCTATGGCATGAGGTTTTTTTTTTCTTTTTTTTTTAAATAGATGATTATACAATCATTTCTGTCTTCAAATCCATTTATTCTAGTAATTTAGTTTTGCAGCATTGATATAAATTCAAAAAGATAGCTAGAATTCTCCTGCAAAACTTCACCATGAATAATAATTTTAAACGTCAGCCTACATTCCTTGATTCAGGTTAACTGTCTGTCAGTGTCAGAGCCAAACAGGGCCAATTAAGATAATAGTTCTAATATTCTTCTGTGTTTTGATTCAAAGAATTATGTACATTTATGAATTAAACAAAACTACATTCAGAAAGCCAAATTATCTAATAGCATCCTGTGATTTAGAAGAATATTGATGTGGGCAGAGAGAGAGAGAACAGTAAAAGAAAATCAAGGCATTTAAGTCTATGGCACAAGATAAAAATTAAACTGATTTTGTGCCATGATCATAATGGGGCAATTTGGCAGTGTCGATATGCCCTAAGTCAAGCATCCATGAATCTATCAATCAAGTCTATAGTTACAAATATACTGGGACACAGAATATTAAAATATGATAAAAAGAAAAAGAAAAACATTTATAACAGAAGGAAAGTAGAAGCAAATAAAAAAGCCCAAATGACTTATTCAGTACCAGAACATCTCATTTTAAGTATCTTCAAAGGGCAGACCAGGATTGGAGTGATGCTCTCTCTTTCTTCAGATATTGTCAAGTGCCAATATCTTTGACAATATCAATATTGTCAAGGATCAGGATCATGCATAAAGTTGCGGCATAGAAGATTTATTCAAACCTTTACACAAGAGTCTAGTCAACTAATGATCAGAACTAAATTGGTGCTAGGGAATTCAAGGGGCGGGTGGAACTTGGATCTCTTGTGGCAATACAAGGACTCTAAATTGAGGACATGTTTAACTCCATCACCACCCCAACTCTGCCTGTTTTTCTCCTACAGATACATATGTAATATAATTTGTAACTTTGTGGTTTTACTGGTGACCCATTTTATAGCTATAGTTGTTACTTGCAGATAGCATCATTATATTTTCATACTATATAGACACACAGAGAGGGAAACATGTATGGTAATACTAAATTAGTATTATCAGCAGAGAAACATCAATAGTAGGATAGTATAGTACACAGCATCGGCCCTTGGATCCTGGTGGTTTTTTTTTTGGTTTTTTTTTACTACATGAATTATTTCAGTCACCTTCCCTAAAAGACTCTGTGCCTTCATTGCAGGTCCTAGATCTCTGTCCTGAGATAGTTGATCAGTAAATCCATAACCATTTACCACCGTTCCCTATCTTATCATGACTGTTTTACTGTTTTACTGAGGTAAAACAAAGGACACCATTTCCTGTATTTTATAGAATAATAAATGAAGGCAAATGTTATACAACTAGAAGCAAGAAAACTAACATGTACGGGGCAGATGAAAAAATGTTAAAGCAGAATTTTTTTCCTTTGGCATATCCATGTGTACTGTATTCGTAAAATTTAAATGCTGATCACGTTAAAATTTACTGGTATTCAAATTAGCGTGAATGTTATTGAAAATCACTTTCAAGAACAATCTAACTTCTAGATGAAATGGCTTTGTTTATACTTTCTGCCTCAGAGTACTGTGGTATAAAAACTGATTCTCCCTAGAATTTTCTTTTCTACTTTTAAATATGCCTTTTAAACAGAAAGAGTTTTAGCTATTAGATTCCACAAAGTAAAGACTATTGCTTTTACTGACTTTAGCTGGAATAAGCCTTATGATTCCCTGAGCATAATGTTCAGTTCAACATCTTTAAAGTAGATTGCGAACCAGCTCATTCTTTGGAATTAGCATGTGGATTTAACTCCTTAGCATGTTTCCTTGCCTTCTCCAGTTTTCAGATTCTTTACGTAATAGTCACTTTGCTGCAGAACCTAATAAAATATATTGTTGGCTTCTCTGCCAAAATATTTTTTTCTTATCTCTCACAACAGCTACATCTATTGCTATTTTCTACAAAAAGAAATATGAAGCTGAGTCTTCCCAAAACTTTTTAAAAAACACCTCACTGAATCCAAGTTTGTTGGTGTCCTTGACAGTTCTAAGGAATGAGATGAGCTATAGAAGTCAGATAGACCAAAATAATAAAGTCCTCACTCAGGGCTGGAAACACCGAGCATGTCTCAATGAAAGAAAGGCTTGTGCCAATGCTTTGAGAACTGTTACTTGTATTTGGCTCAGTCTGTTATGTGTTGCTGTTTGGGCCTCTTGGGATTAGGCCTTGATTATGGCCATGCCCATAACTTTTCCAACCTGTAAATCTTAATGTTTGTGGAAGGTATTTTAGCATGTATAAATGTGAACACATTCTGTGCTGTGCTCATTTTTCCTCAGCAATCAAATGCTGGGTAGTGTGTCTTAAGCAAGACCCAAAGAAATTGGACCGATTCAGAGAAGAAAAGACTGGAGGAACGTAATAGCATTCTTCAAAAATCATAGAAGATGAGTAAAAGAGAACAAAATATTATTTCTTTGCTGACTGCAGTTAAAGAGCTTAGATATAATGGGAAATTATAGGAATAGTAAGCTGTCTTCTTCTCCCTTGTTTTATCTGTTAAAACAATTCTAGCTGTAGTTTTCATATACTGAGCAGAACATTGGCCGGTCTCCAAAACTTCATTGCATCCTGTGATTTTGTGACAGTTCAATTGCTAGGATGGTTTACTAATAATAGGTCATTTTAGGTCAAATAAGCTCATTTGCTTTTGTAAAACTATTTTAAGATACTCATGTCACCTGTGGTGAGGTAATTAAAGCTCACAGAATGTCACTATGCTTCTCCAATCACTAGAACACACTTTATATTTTCAAATCAGTCCAAAATAATGGCTATGACCTATTCTGTAATCTATTACACAGAGTTCCTGTAAATATGATTTTGAACACTCTGTGAGTTGAACATTTTAGAGATGACAGATTTGGGATTTACATACTTGGTCACAGATAAAAACAGTCATTTTGTTTCAGATCACTTTTTGGGCAAAAGTATAATTCATTGCTTGGATTAATCTAGAAATAGTGGTGTCTTTTTCATATATTCTTTTTTGGTAAGATGTTTCTGCTCTGCTCTGCTTGACCTATGTGACTATTCCACCAGTCAGCCTTTCTTTTGAGAAATATATATATATATATATCACATATTATCAGTTCTTTCACTGTGCTGTCCATCTGACATGTTAAATCCTCTAGAACATTTTAAATGAGTCCTCAGGTAGCGATTCACTTTATGCAATTTTCCTTTGAAACACTTTTACAATTTCTTTAAAATATCTACACTTTAAAATGGCTGTCTGTTGAAAGGTTTTCAAGAATCTCACTGAAAAGGAGACCCTTCTCTTTCCTCTTTCTAATTAAATACAGAGTAATTCACTACACCCTTATCTTCTCTCTCCCCTCCTCACTTGTTCACTTATTTATTCTCTACTCACTTGTTCACTTCTTCAGATACCTCAAAATATAAGGGTTTTTTTACACATTCTGTGCACAAGGTTATACACACCAAGTTGGCTATTCCAAAGGTGTATAAAATAAATGAAGACACATTCACCAAAGATTCTGCCTAGTGGAAATACACGGAATATCAAGAGCCTAATGTGTGTGTTTCGGTTCTTCATCTTTTCAGTTTGCAAAGTGATGATCATAGTGGTGAGCCAATAGAAATTCAAAACTGGTGTGGAAGGGAAGGAGAAAGAAGAACTCAAATGAAATATCTAGTTTTTAATTGTTGACTCTATAAAGAGTTTTATAAACTTCAAAATTCTTCTCCACCTCAGATTTAGAAAATATGAATTTTTGGTTTACTGGATATCTACTTTGTCTTCCTAGCTTCAATCAATCTTTGAGAGTTATGAATTTCTTTGAAGAACTATTATTATTTTACACTCCCTTTCTCAAAAAAAGTCTAAGGTATGTACTCATGTAAATAAATATTTCCCTGTTACATTTTGATCCCTTCATTAAAAGGGAGGCGGGGAAACTGAGAACTGAGAAAAGTGCATCAGGGACTGATTATTGAAAGGGAACTTTATTCTTTTCCAGTGAAGAAATCTACTACCCTCATTCTGTCATATCCTTCCCTACCCTTATTTGTATCCTACTACCCTACTTCAATATTACTCAGTATGAATAAACAATAGTACTAGTATTCAGTATATGTTTTTGCACATTGGGTACACTGACATAAATCCTGTTCCTTTAAACCTTAAAATACAAGGATTATATTTTCTTCTGTACAAAAAAAATAAAATAAAATAAATGTCACTCTTAGACTGGGTCATTAAATTCAGTCATGATCATTAGTCAAGTTTCATAACATGGGTTAATAAATTATGGGAATCTAATCCAACCTTTTTAGCTTAACTTTGTTAAAAAGATATTTGCTGTTCATTCATTCTCTTTGATCTTTCTACTCTCCTGTTCCATTATGCCTGTCCTGCATAGTAAAGGCAATAAACCACTGTTATATTCCAAGTATACTTGAAGGAATAACAGAAAACAAGCAGAAGTCCTTGCCAATTTGGAATCTTGTCCAACATTTTTACATGGACCAAAGTATGACCACCATTGATTTGACATTCAGTACTGGGTCAGACAGTGTGTTCTAGCCAAAGAGCAAATTAATTTACTCAGGGAGAGAATGTGCAGATTTACAGCTCCCTTTCTTACTTACAAGTATGGCCTCAGAACCTGCTGCCCACTGAAAATTGGCAGAATGTGACAACTGTAATGGGACAGTCAGATAGGTTTCAGAATTACTTAGCATCCCAGGGACAGGGAAGTCACCAAAGGAAATATTAAATGTTGCCACTTTGGGCTGTCAAAAGCCTAAGAAATTCAGTGAAAAATAAATGGTCTATTTCTATCTCCTGATCTACTTATTGCAGGTTTGAAATAGCCATTCATTCATTCATTCATATGTGACACTGAAGTAACGAGATGGAAAACTGCAAATGAGCAGAGTGCCATTTTTTCCCCATCTCCTTTCTTTTTTCTGACATTTGTTACTGAGGGAGACATTTTTCTGGGCTACTTTTTTTTTTTTCAGTGCTGTCATTTTTTGCATTTGTTTATACTCTTCTGCCTTTTCATCCTGAGGGAATGCATTAATCCCTAGTGCAAAACTGAGACCTGAGCCTCTGCTATCATAACAGCAATTTTCATTTTTACAATATGTTTCTGAAAAATCATTATTCCAAGAAATTTCAGGGGGTAGAAAGAACTGAAATTCTGGATGAATATAGGAAACAGAAAAAATTCACATTTAGTTGCTATATTGAGGCAAGATTGCTCTGAGCAAATAGTTATGGATGAATTTTTGGACATTAAGAGAAAATAGTGCTGAGATATATATTAGGCTGGAAAATCTTCAATGGCATGGTAGCTGTATATCTATAGATTTAGATTTGATTTATGTCCTATCATTCCTCTGACAGCTCAATGCAATATAGATAGCAGCCCTTCCATTTTTTTTCTAATTACTAGTTTTGCTAAAACAAAAGGATAGATTGAGCTGAGATAGTTCAATTCCCAACAACTTAATTGCTACAAAACACAGCTCACCCCTTCAAAAATTGCACCAGTCAATTATGTATTTTGTTTTGCTCAGTTGATTTAGTCATTCTCAGCAATTTAAAGCTGACCCATTTTTTTCTAGGGATGCTTGTTCTGCAATCTGTAGTGTTTTACTAATTTATAATGACCTTCCTATTTTACAAAGTCTTTTAGATCAGTGTTTTGACTTTGTAGCAATGTTTTTATTATTTCACTGGGGGTTTTGGGGGTCGCTCTTTGATTCTGCTGATTATTAATCAATGAATATTTAATAGGCCCATAGCATATTGAAATGTCCAGGCACATGACATTTTGAAGTGGCTAATCTTTCATGTTGGGATTCTATCCCTTTCTTGAATGCATAGTTTCATTTTAAAAAAAATAAAAAATAACAAGTGAAGTCACAAACAAACCCATCCTTTCTCCTAGCAAGATTATCAAAGAAAAAAGACTTAGATGGATTAAAAGAGATCAGACCAATGAGATGTTTCACCTGTTTCTTCTGCACGTCATGTTTCTATGCTTAAGCAGAGAAACCTCTTTGCCATGAATCTTTAGCTGGACCATCTAATCTACTTTCCATTTTCTTTGCCAGGATAACAGCTGCCACCATGGGGCCAATCTTTTCACATATTTATTTAGTGACTGAGATATTAAAACTTCAGTGTGAAGTGTTGGAGGATATCCAGCAGATAATTATTTGTAGTCTACATTCAGCACATACACACAAACACAAAAGGGATAATCACAGTGGATTCTCCAGAGCAAGGCAGAGTGTCACTTAGCAATGAAAAGGGATAGCAGTTTAACACTGAAGGACGTTTTAGCTTTCTCATTGTTAAAGTTAAATGCTTGCATTATATTTTTCTACAAATATATTATTTTAATCTCTTTTGGCTAAGTTATGGATTATGTCTGATCTATTCATGCGGATACACAGTGCTATCATGGTGTATATTCCCATGAGATGCTAAGATAAATCTGACACTAAGTATGGGTAAGCTACTTATCTATCAGTTCAACTACAACGTCAAATTGTGGCGCTTATAATTGGTTGTTTATCAGGCAACTTTTTCATGGCTGACTGACAATACTTTCTTAAAAATAAAATAAAGCAAAATAAAATAAAATAAAGTAGTTGGTTATTTTGTCCCTGTTACAATACCCTTGCCTGCCGGGAAAAACAGAGAAGAATAGAGATTGCAATGGAATGGGTTGATTAGACAGCCAACCTAGCTGTCCAGCTCTGTTGCCAGAGACCAGATGTTCACCTCTTATTCAAAGTATTGCTTAAGATAAATAAATGGCAAATTAAAATTTAACCAATGAACTAAATTTCAAATGTTTGTTAATTCTAATCACCGCAAGGTTTAATTTGTCATAATGATGTGATGATTCAATCATTTAATTTCCTTGGTTTAGTTTCACTGTTTGATAAACTGCTATATGTCATTTCTCCTAGATGATGGGATAAGAATCTGCAGTGTATGAGAGTCTACATTACAGTATATTCCTCTATGTGTATGGCAAGAGGAAGAAACATCTGCAAGAAAACAAGCAAGTTCAGAAAGCACCAAGGACCCCTCTTTTCAACCCTCAGCTACAATATTTTTCTTTATAGGAAAAAAGTTGCTGAATACATGGACAAATGTTTATTTGTATCTCAATTCATTCAATCCTGAACTGATCAATCCTGTTCAAAGTGTATCTGCTTTTGTAATTTAAAAATTTGAATAACTAAAACCTTTAGAGACAAAAAAAGTAGCTGTCTCATGTGCTTATTCCATCTCTAATTACATACATACATACATACATACATACATACATACATACATACATACATACATACATACACACATTCTATGATCTATCCTATGTAGAGCTTCTTAATGTCTATTTTGGGGATTTGGAAGTGATAAAAATAAACTTCATAGAAAAAGCATAATCAAATAATGCATCTAAAAAACACAGATATTTACAATGGGAAAAATCCATGTATTGCATTTTTGCTTAGCAGGGTACGCCATGACAGCTTAACTAAATTTAATTTCATTTAAAGAACAATATTCATCAAAATTCATTAGACACTGCTAAGCATTTAGCTGAAGCCTTTCAGGCAGTCCCAAAGCAGCCTTCAGCTTCCATTTCATACTTTCTTCTTTTTAAGCATCTTTTTAAGTATTTTATGTGGGAAAAGAACATAGATTTTGTATAACTCTCTAAGTGACATTTTAATGCAATTCTCTTCCCAAAGAGAATGGTGTGAAAGAGCATTTGGAAAATGAAATTGTCTTAGAGGAGTTGGTGGGTGACAAATGTTTCATCCAAGTTACTTCATAATATAAAGTGGCAGAGAAAATCAGAGCTCTGTATGCTACCTTGGATCAAATATTCCAAAAAGCTCGAGGCATTATACTCCCAAAATTTGCTAAAACAATTTGAGACATTTTAAGAAATTTTCAAATGACTTTATTTCTTAGTCACATATTTAGGTGAAAATTAAAAGCAATTTAGCAACAACAAGGGTTTTTTTTTTGTTTGCTTGTTTTGCAAATTAATCCCCTTGTTCTCCTTCTAGATGTGGAGGAAATCAATGGATTTTTCTTTTTTCTGTCACTGTAGCTTTTCTTGAGGTTCCTTTGCTAAAACCTAAGAAGGTTTTAAACAAAAAAACATATCTGTCATTCTGACATCTATGAATAAGTATTAATACTTTATTATATTTATTCATCATCATTAATTTTGAAGCCATTTTCAGTTTCCAAAACATTTTAGTATCTGGATGATTACATGGTGCCAGCCATAACTTTTTATGAACTATTGCATGAAATGGAAAAATGTGTTTTACTTGGAACCCAAAAGAAAAACGTTTTCTTTCAGTTGTTCTGCCAAATTGTTTCAACTAGGCTGCAGGTCAGGAGGACCATATCCCCGAATATTGTGATTGTTTCAGGTTTGGGCTAAAACAAAATTCAGAGGGTGTTATGGCTAAGCGGGCCAGAACAAGTGAACTTCATTCATCTCCTTTGTATTTCTCTGCATGGTTTTTATGTATCATCCTACTGTCAATATTTCTTCTTTCTTTCCTTGTTTCATTTCCAAGATGTTTAGCTTCAAGCACAGCATATTTAGTTTCTCTAGCTTCTCCTTCCTGCAATATTTTTCCCTTAGTTATCAATGCCCTTGGCTTCAAGTGTGGTAAACCTAGCTACCTTCTCACCTATTTCTTGATCTTCTTAGCACCTTCTTTTCTTCATCAACCCTTAGCCATAACTGATGTCCTTGATTTCAAGCACAGCACATCTAACCAGCTTACCAATCATTCCTCTTGTTCCTCCCATTGCTCTCCTTTCCTTCCTTCCTTCTTAGTGTCATCACTAATGTTCTTATATTTATGCTGATTTTCTTCACCCAAAATACTTCTTCTGGGAGCACACATTTCAGACCAAGTCTGACAATACACATGCTCTTTGGTTCAGAAGTGAGACATTGAAAACTAGCTGTTCCATAGTTTGTATGCAGAATATTTTCCACACTTGTATTACAAATTTACTTTACCTATGCAGCTGGCATCTCATAATACAACAAAGAACAATTCTAAAATCTCAAAATGAGGGTGAAATGCATTTGCTTTATATTTTAATAATTTGTATTTTCCAAATCAATGCAAAAAGTGCAACAAAGTCAATTTTTTCACTTCATTGAATGTTACAATGCCCTGAAAATGCTCTGAAAATGAAGCCCTTTCAAGGGAAATAATTAAATATCCTTTATTAAGATGAATTAAAGTTTTCTACCAACCAGCATTGAAAACTGACACTACATCATCAGTAACTCAAATACTGAATTATTGAATAGTTGGTCAGCTGGAATGTGTGCATTGCCTGACAATTTTTTTCACTGCTCCCCATGTCCATGAATGACCACAAAAGTGATGTGAGCATTGATTTTGCAGTTACAAATAAATTTTAGTGAGCAGCCAAACTGGCAAATATTGAATCTGCAAATAATGAGAAATAACTATTAAAAAAAATCACATTAAAAGGTAAAGTGTATTTCAAGTCACGTTTGAATCACAAGAATATCCATGTGACTATTTTAGTAATTACATGGAAGTGATTTGTTATTATATGCGGTCTGGCCTATAATCATGAACCGCTCTACATAGCCTGTTTATATGCAGCCAGCATAACTAGTTATATAAACACATAGCACATAACAAAATTATGAGAAAGAATCAAAAACTCCCAATGGTATCTTTGCCAAGATTATGGTGTGGCAAATCAAGTATCCATGTACACTATATGCACCCACAAATTAGTAATTAGAGTTACTTTGAGTTTAAATATTCAGGACAATTTATGGTATTAATTACAATTTTATAAGGATTGAATGTTTAAATATTCAAAACTAGTTCTTTATGTTACAATATTTTATTATACATTTTAAATGTATAATAAAACAACAGGAAATGTATTATTGGGCATCTAATAACTCCTTTTCTTTTTCCTATAAAAACAATTCATGGATACCATGTATTTGTTTTCCTAACAAAAGTATAGCAATTATATCTTTTTTTTGGGGGGGGGGGGAAATGATAATAATCTCACCTCATTTTGGAGATCTCTGATCATTTTGCTTTTTCTCTCCATTTCAGTCTTCAGAAAATTAATCTGGAAATGTAAATTCGAAGAATTTATTGTAAATCTTGCTCTAGGTAGTCTAATAAGGCAATAAAATAGTGTGGCTATCTGTGGCTCCATTACTTCAGCTGTCAGCTAGGTTTCTTTTATTGCTCATTTGTACCTAGGCCAGCTCTAGTCCTTTATTCGTCTCAGTCTGTTTTAAATCCAACATTTAAATATTTCTGCAAAGTCTTTCTGGATTTTCAGAATCACCGATTCACTGATAGCAAGACCCATCCATTCCTTGTATAGGTGTGTTTTGCCTTTTCTTAATTCTGAGTATTCTCTTTACTCCAGGTCTATTCACCCAGAATAGAAGAGTAAAAGAAGACTTTGTTAAACATCTCACCAGGCTATATTTCATCATTCCCTCTGTTCAGATTAAAATAGGACTGTTTTCCTCCTGTCCCCACAAAAAAGTGGGAAAAAAAAGAAGTCAAATACTGAACCAGCCCCCATTCCTACTACCCTATGTGAAAAGCTGCTGAAGGATATAATTGTTAGCTTATTATAAAATAGTCTTCCAAATAATAATTTTATTAATCCTGCATTAATGTATTGATAAATTAAAAGGGTAGAACCAGGGGTGGGCTGCTGGGGGTTTGTGGGGGTTCAGGCAGACCCTTAGCAAAGATTCTGTGGGGTTTGCTGAACCTGCAAATCCCACTCCTGTCTGGCCCTGCCCCTCCCACCCCGCCCCTCCCAAGAGTCTCCACGCAGCTCACTGTGGATGCAGGTAAGTGCAGGGCTCGCACGGAGGCTCGGCGAGG
>JANHFL010005185.1:27668-39576 GCA_032468155.1 Oxyrhabdium leporinum
GAGATGAATGGGGCTCCCTGCTGAGCCTTTTCTTTCCTTTTTGCTTTTAGATCTGTCTGCAGTTCCTGCAGCCTGAAGGTAAGGGCTTTCCCAACAGTCTACGGTCGAGGCAAAATCCCCGGGGGGGGGAATGGGGTGGAGCAGCCCAGCCCTCCCCTGAGTCCCTCCTGCTTGGCCCTTCCAGATCAAGATGCCCTCGAAGAAGCTTGCCCACATCCCTGTCTACGCCCTGGGCTTTGAGACGCTGCACGGCTCTCTGGGTGCCAAGGGCCCCCCAGCCCGCCGGCAGGAGACTTTCCAGTAGGTTCTTTTCCTTCTTCCCGTTTGTTTCCTCCTCCGCTGCTTAGGATGTGCAGTTCAGCAACAAGCGAGTCCAGAGGCCGAGGTTGGCAGATTGCGACTTTGTCTGCTCCGGTCGTCTTGGGCAGCTGTCTCCGACTCCATTTCCAGACAGGTCGAGAGGTCGGCTAGCAGAATTTCAAACCAATCAAGTCAGCTGAAGGGGAATTCTGGGGGCTGCGGTCCCAGCACAGGGCTAAGGGAGGCGCTTGCAGGCAGAGGTTTGAACCACAGCCAGATAGGTTTGCAAACTACAATTCTTGCATTTGCCCAAACACCTTAAGACACTAACCAACGCTAGTTTTAATGTGGCCTCAGCTGAAGATCTGCCCACATCTCCTTTTCATTCATGAATCAGAGATTATTTGGCTTGAGAGACGGAAGGGATCCAAAGTCCGTGAAAGACCGCCTGGCTCATAGGTGCAGCTCTTGCAACCCCTTCAAGTCGCTGAAGGATTGAGAGGGGATTGTAGCTCAACAATTGTGCGATGCAGAACCCTGATCTCCCTCACGATTCAGACCTAACAGCAAGGCAGGACGTTCTAAAGCATGGCTTTAGGTTATCCCATAAAGCAAGCTATGTATCTCAGGGTGTGGTATCCAAGGTGCTTCCCGATACCGGAACCAAGCAAAGCCCGTCAGCTGAGGTTGCTGTAGCCCTGGGGAGTGGAGGGGGGGGTTAGATCAGGTACAGCTGCCCCACAGCAAGGACCCCAGTCAAGAGCACCTTCTTTTTGCCTTCCAGCTCCCTGCAGGGCACCCACTGGCGCAGCGTGGAGGAAGAGTTCCCCTGCATCTATGCCCATGGGTCGGTGCTCAAGGACGTTTGCCGTGACTGCTCTGGCTTCGTCACAGACGTCATCAGCTCCAGTCGCAAAAGCATGGACATTCTCAACACCAAGCCAGGCAGGAGCCGCAAAACCCAGTCCCTGTACATCTCCTCCAGCTAGAGGCGCCTGAGACATCCCCCCGGCCCCCCCTCTCCAGCTCCGGGATCCAACCATCGAAGGCCAGGCAGCCACGACTCCCTGGCAGAGGAAACACAACCTTGGGGGTCTGCTGGCTCCCACCTCCCTTATCCAGCCCACCCCATCTTCCAAGGACGCCTGCCTGCTGCTTATGTGCATATACATATATACATACGCGCACACACGCATATAAACACACGCACACCCTTGTAGATACTCTATATTTATACAGTGGGTAAGTTGCTTTAGCTGACCAGCATGGCAACCCCCTTCATGGGCAAACGAGAACGTTGCTGAAACCACCCCAGCCTGCAGGTCAGCCAGAGGGAGCCCGGGGTCCAGCTGCACTGGTGGGCAGGAAGGTGGCCCGCCAGGCAGAGGCCAGCTTCTTCCCTGCCGCTTTCCCCACAGGGCCTCCTCCGGAGAAGCTCTCTACCCCTCGCCGGTGTCTCCGAAGGAAACGTCCTCCCGGCCTTTGGCTTTCTCGCAAAGCGGGCTCTCTCACAGCCACATGTGCCTGCTGCTGAACGCACCTCCCGGAGCTGCTGGCTGCTCCGTCATTTCTGTGGCTCTTGCTTGTCTTTCTCTAGGAACGAGGCAGGTCTCCTGCCAAGACTATGAAAAAGGGTGACATTTTCCCCTCCTCCTCCCTCTACAGATTCAGGAGTGTGTCTTATTTGTACAGCCAATAATAAAATACCTAATTTTGTAAGAATTTAGAGATAAAGAGCACCTGTTCCCAGCTACTGAGAGCCATTTGCAGAGGGAGGGAGGGTGGACAGTCAACTGCACGGAGGGTGCCAGGAACTTTGTGGAGGTGGCTTGGACTGTTTGTGTCTGTATAGGAAGAAATCCCAGTTCCTGCGTAAACGGCCATATTTACACATTGCACTAAGCTGTGTAAACTGCAAACTAAACTGGCTATTTGGGTAGCGGCTTAGCATGTGGTGGATACTTTACAGCTGATTTAACAACCCAACTGGTGGGTGTCCTGCATGAGCTTGCCAAGAAGGTTGGTTTCTGCCCTCTTTCCACTGACTTGAAGAGTAGAAGCCGGGAAGGGGGGGCACTCTGTCAAAGACCCCTCCTCCTGGGAGTGGAGCCAGTTCCAGCTGGGGCCACCACCTCTGCCAGGCCAAATCCCAGCATCTTGGGTAAGGCTGGCTCCACGCAAGGGAGTGAAGTGGGGGGTTCTGCAGCTGCTGGAGAATGAGCAGCCGCAGGCAGGCCTGCTTAACCTGACTTAGTGGCTCTTTCTGGGAAGCTGCCAGCCCCGGGAAGTCTGCCAGAAGAATTTAAAAATTGGTAATGATCCCAAATGCTGTACTGGCATGTTGGGGGGTGGGGAGGCATAATCAACCAGAAGGGGAAAAGGCACCCCCCCTTCCTCCAGGTTTTTACTCCACCTTCCTCTGAATCCCTCTCCTGCCTCACTCGCTGCCCACTTTATCCAACCCTGCCTTCAGTATTCACAGAAGCTCGCTGTCCGAGGACAAGCGAGACTCCGCAACCTCCATTCCTATTTGCGCTTCCCAGCTGCATAAGAAGATCCGAGCCCTGCTCTTCCTTCTGTGACTTACGTAACCCTGATGGGGCTTTTTGGACCAGGAACTCCGCTGAGTGTGCAGGGTGGGCCTTTGGTGCAGGAAAGCCTATGCCACAGTCTCTCAGCCTTTGTTGGTCTTGGAGCACAACAAAGGGCGCCTCAATGTCACTCTGCCGATCTCCTTCATGTTCAGGCCTTAGGCTGCTCTGCTGTGCTCTTATTTTCTCAAATGAAAGGGACTCGCCAGTGCCCTTTGGGTTTTGCCAAGAGCCTCCAAACCTATTTCTGCATGCCATCATCTCCTCCCTTGCTCCCCGGTAGCCTGTTTTGGAAGAAGCCTCCATCTTGTGCCGGTTTTGTGCCTAGCATCACAGGGCTCTACTAAGTTGAGAGCCACTTTGGTCTTGTTAAGGTGCTGACCTAGAATCGGGGATCCGAGTTCTTCATGCCTTAGTCATGAAAGTCATCTGGGTGATTCTGAGCCAGTCACTCAGCCCAACCAGCCTCACAGGGTTGTGAGGAAAAGGGGAGGCAGGAGTATTAAGTTCCATTTGCTGCCTTGCGCTATATATAAAAAAGGTGGACTAGAAATCTAGTAATTCAACATGCCAAACTCTGCAAAGCACACATGCCCATGGCTAACATGGCACGGGGATACTTCATGCTAGAAATGCACACCTACGCACAGGTGCACAAAAAACTTGCATATAACCGATCAGTGGCTGTGTGCAGTGTACACAGAGAGAGGGTAATCAGGAAGTTGCCCAGAACTAAGAAGGTGGTCAGAAAGCAAAGCTCGAATGTGGAGGGGGGGGGGGGTTCGGGAGACGTTTGTAGACCGAGAGGGGAGCTTCAGGAACAGAAGAGAAAGGCAGGGCTTTGCTGGTGTTCTAGGGGTCGTCCCCCCCTCCTCCTCTGTGCCAATCGGCTTGCTCGACATTTGGCCTGACCTTCATGCGCCGCGTAGATCCGCTCGCTCTTCTTTGCAGTAGCGACTTGCTGTGTCAAAGCGGGCTCCCCCCCCCCCCATTCCCGGTCCTGCGTGCGCTCGTCCTCCTCTGCCAATGTTTTATATGAAGCCTGTACTTTAAAGAAGCGTAAATAAAATGTAAAGCGAAGCAGACCTAGCAACGTTCCTCTGTAAATCCTGTTCCCCAGGCGGTAACAATTTCCCTGGCCAGCAACAGTCAGCTGAAGGGGAGGCTCGTCAGGCGGAGGGGGAATTGGAGGCCGGTGAAAATCCTTCCTAAAACTCCAAAGGGAAGAGCTGCTCGGGATCTGTTTAGAGGAGAGCCCTGGTTTTTGCCCTCTGCCCACTTATTTCACGGTCAAAGGGGAGGAAGCGCCCGCCCGTAGCCATCCCGCTCGGCCGCCCTCGCCCTTCGCGCCGCCTCCCGCCGTCCAGGCGCGGCTCCGCCAAGAGGAACCGGCGGGAACAGCCTCATTCCACCGGCCACGGGCGCGCGCGACGAGCCGCGCATGCGTGGGCGGCGCAGCGGAAGTGCGACAGGCCGGTGCCTAGACGGGCCCCCTGCTCTCCTTCGGGTTGTCCCGGCGGCTTCCGGCCCGGCGGCGTTCCCGGCGCGGCTGTTGCGCGGGGCGATGTCTCGCCGGGCTCTGCGGCGGCTGCGGGGCGAGTGGCGCGGGCAGGGGCTGCTGGGCGAGGAGCCGTCCCTCGGCGGGCCGGAGGCGCCAGGCAGCGGCGAGGACGAGGACGAGGAGGTCGCGGGGGACCAGCTGCCGCCCGTGTGCGGCGGCGGGAGGCGGCGGCGGGGTCCGCGGCGGGAGCCCTTGGAGCGGGTGGCGAACCCCTTCGAGCTGGTGAGCATCTGCCCCGGCCCGGCCGGAGACCCTCAGCAGCCGGGCGGCGTCCCCCCGGCCTTCCCAGCGGGGCTCATAGCGTCCGATCCGAAGGGCGAGAGCCACCCCCGGAGAGGCTGGATTGGCCCCGGAATCGCGTCTCTCCCCAGTGTGGGGGGCTCTATAGAGGGGCTGAGGTCTCCTGGTGTCTTTGAAGGGGTTGGGTAGCAGCTCCAGCCCATTGCGAGTGGCCGCGATCAGTTGGTAGCACTGGGGGGGGGGGTGTCTCCCCAAAGTTTGCTCCCAGGAGGAGTTCTCTGTGTCAGTTACCTGGAAAAGAAACTGCGCTCTTGTTTGCTCTCCTGATCCTGCTGCTGGCTTTCCTTCTTAAGGGGTTCTCCTATGTAACGTTAAGAGAGAGAGAAACCAAGGGGAACTTTTAACCTGTGCAGATAAACACCGAAGGACTGGATGAGGATCTGGTGTCTAAGGAGGAGACTGATGACTCCCGACTGCAGGAAGGAGGTGACCCAACAGCTGAAGAGGCTGAACCTGAAGGGCCAGAGAGCGACAAGAGGAAGGAGGGGGGAGAGGTGGAACAGTTGGACCAAATGGCAAGTATACTGTAGAAAACAATGGTGCCCATTTTGTTTAAAGCTGATTTTATATCATCAACAAAATCAAAGCAACTTGTAGAACAGGTTATGAAAAACAACTATACAAAACAAGCATACAAACAGGTCAGCTTCATGACAATAATAGTAACTGCAATCAGTAATTTGGCAAATGTAACACCCTTGTTTCGGGGGCTGCATTGGTAGCCAGATGCAATTCAAGATGCTGTTTGTCACCATTAAAGTCCTTTGTGGTTTGGTTATCTGAAGGATTGTCTACTCCCAGTTGCTTATATCTATCCAGTCCAGTCTGGCAGGATGGGCAAACTCCTGGTCCCATCGGCTAAGGAATGGTGGGGAGCAGGAGGCCTGCCTTTTCTTCCATAGTGCCTTTCCGCTGGAACATCTCCCTCCTGAGTTTACAATAACCCCAACCTGCCTGGCCTTTCAAAGGGTCTTGCTGTGCCCCTGGGTCTGGGGTCCTGGGTGTCTGAAGGGTTCAATTTCCTGCTATGTTGACACTGATGGATTATAACAATGTTTGACTACAATTTGTATTTTTATCTGCTGGCGCATCTTTTGTGAGTACAGCTCCTAAAAGAGACATTTTTTTGGGTTAGATAGCTTGTTTGAAATTCATACTTTTCACATCATGCCTCACTATATTCATCTTTCAACCTTTTATTTTTATTTTTAAAAGTCTACTGCAAACAATAAATCACGAAAGAAAAAGAAGAAAAGAAAGAATAAGAAGAATCCTTCAGGCGAGGAGGCTCTGGTAAATTGAATTAGGTTTGGGGATTAAGCATTTGTACGGAAGTGCTGAATGAATTAAATCGGTTGAGGCATGTGGAAAAAGTCATGGTTATTCCCTTTGCTGCCAGGAATTTGAAACTTCGTGTGGGCTTAGAGCATTAAAATATGATGCTACCCCTACAAAATTGTAACTAGAGCTCTACAGAATCTTGATTATTTAGTCACTAGAAAGAGCTTGTAGTTCAAGAAACAAAGACAGGTAAAACCTGTGCAAGACCAAGTTCAAACAGAATCCAAGGGTTGAAAGGGGCCCTGGAGGCCTTCAGCCCCTGTTGGGGGCAGATTCTCAGGCAATCCTGGAGAAATAAATGGCTGTCCTATGTTCAGTGACGGGGCATCTATGATTCCAG
The DNA here is from genome assembly GCA_032468155.1 of Oxyrhabdium leporinum. Lineage (NCBI taxonomy): Eukaryota > Metazoa > Chordata > Lepidosauria > Squamata > Cyclocoridae > Oxyrhabdium > Oxyrhabdium leporinum. The sequence goes on from JANHFL010005185.1 coordinate 34,102, forward strand.
AAAGTGTTGATCGTATGAAAGGGAAGGGAACTGTTATGAGGGTGCCTGCAAAAAAGCATTAAGATTTCCCTTTATGTGGATTTTGTCTGAGAAGGGTGAAACCCTTTTGATCATTTTGTTGCTTTCCAACAGTTCCTTGGAGATGCTGACCAAGTGGAAAACATTGAAAGCATTTTGCTGAGCATTGAGCGTTCCAGTGGGCCCCCATGCCGGAACCAGAGCAGGCTGGTCACCGATAATCGTCCCCTTCTTTACATCGAACACAGGTAAGAGACCATATGACTGTCGGTGGTGGGAGAGCCCTCTCTTGTGCCCTGTAGATAAAATGATCAGTTTTAGGTTATACATAGTGCTGAGGCCCTAGACAGCTTAAATTAAGAGAGAGTTCAAGAGGAACAACTTATAGGTGATATTTTCTTACGTTTGCTATCAAACCTATGAGATGCCCCTTGCCCCTTGTATGAATTTCTTAAAGTGCCCCTGTGAGAAAACATTTAAAGGAAGCTGAATTGACCCTGAGTGGTGACAAGGAAAAGAATCAGTCAGGAACCTGTGGCCTGGTAAACTAAATGTCTTCTATTCGCCGGCCATATCTCAGAGACAGTAGGGCTGGCACGCTGATCTAGTAGGAAGGATAAATACTAATGCGACCCAGGCGGCTTTATCCAAAATATTCTAACATTGGGCTGTAATTTCTGCTGTGTTTACTTTTTTCCTTCGTCTTGCCTTTGCAGTGTAGGGGGCCAAGGGGGTAGAAGCTCTGGTTCTGCTTTTGCTCACGGCCGTTCCACACAGGGCAAAACTAGGCTGAGAGGCCCGTAAACGTTGCTTACATGCAAAGAAAAGCACACTGTATCTTGAATTTGATGGCTTTAAGTGAGCAAGGTTTTGGACACAACAGTGTGTTCTCTGCATCGAATAGGATGTAGGCATTAAATGACAGGCAAGATTTGTGTTCCCAACTTTCCAGGAGCCTGAATGCAGAGACGGAGCTGAAGAGATACTTCGGGGCCCGGGCAGTTCTGGGAGATCAGAGGTGAGATCCAGTGTTGTGAGATAGAAACCTCTGGTTCGTGTGGGAAAGCAAAACATCTGGCCACAGCAGTCACAATCTGGGGAAACATTGTGGTGAGAATGCCATTTTCTGGACTGTGCCTGGGGCAAGGACTTCCCCACCCTGCCTGGGAGTCTTTGTGGCTGGAAGGAAGGGAAATGGCACATTCTAGGTCCATAAGGCTCCTCCAGGGAAGGACCATGGTTGTTCTGGATGGAGAGTTTTTACTGACCATTCAGAAGGGGCTTTGATCCATTCTTGTGCCGCTCTTGCAGTCCTTGCAGGCAGCTGACTGCTTGCCCCGAGGAAGGTCCAGCATGCAGCCCTGTACCAGGATGCAGGCGCCCCGCTGTGGGTTCCTCGGCTGGTCCCGGTTCCTTTGATGAACTCGGACAAGGCCCTGAGTCTGCCTTTCTCCCAGATGTTGCGTGCATGTGAGGACAAGCACTTGCCTTGACGTTAGATGTGGTTTTCCCTCTTCTGTTGCATCTGTTTAATCTTTGCGCTCATCGGGAGGTGGTGGTGTAATGGTGCTCGCTTCAGCACTTCCTGGCTGGAGAACAGAGACAGTTGCATTTTCCCAGTAAGGAAGCCCACGTTCTCCCCTTCCAAAAACAAGGCCGGGCTTATTTTAACGACTGGTGATCGCCTGGAGTGGGTGGGGAGGGGCAGGATACATCAGTGGGGCTTTGAAAACAGCCGTACCACCCATGTGGGCTTTGTTGCAGCTGCTTAGCAACTAGAGTATAGACAAAGGCTTTGGTGTGTGAATTCACATCTTCAAGGGTACTCCTCCTTTCCAGGCCAAGGCAGAGGCAGCGCCAGTATGTACGCAGCACGTGGCTGACAGCACCCAAGGACACCTGGCCACGTCATAGCAGAACAGGTGAGGCACCAAAGACCCCTCGGCTGACTTTGGGACTGGGAAAAGGCCCCTGTCTGTTCTGATGGCATGTTGGGCACTGAGTGGCAGAGCTGAGCAGCAGGCAAATATATTGTGGCTGCATTACAAGCCACCAACTTCTCTTCCGATGCCAGTGAAAGGAGAGGCCTTATAGGGCACCAGTTGTGGTCTCACAATTGTAGGAATACTTCTTAAGTGCCTGCATTCTGGGCTCTTCATACTGTTCCTCTCCAGCTTTGCGCGGGAGAATTCCAGATTTGTTTTAAGGCTGAAGAAAGGAAGGACACCTGCTTTACCCTGAAAGAATAGGTGGAAATGTTCAGATAACCGTCTAGATTTCTCTAGCCTGGAGGTGCATATGTCTGATGGGAACTCACAGGCTTGGGAACATGGATAAGGGCTGCAGTTGAAGTTCCAATCTAGACCCGTGCATTTGGAGCGAGGGGAATCAAGGCCATCCAACTGCAAAGGGGGTAGAAAAACCCAAGCTTAGCATTCCTGTCTCCAGAGTTTAGTTTCTCTCCAAATAGATAGGCCAGTCTTTCTCAACTGTGGCAACTTTAAGATAGGTAGTATGATTCTCCACTCTGGCTGGGGAATTCTGGGACTTGAAGCCCACATACCTTAAAGCATCAAAGCTTGAGAAACAGTGAGACAGACGCTTCACTCTCAAGCTTCTGGATTATCATTCCATTGAGGCTGACCACCCTCTTTCTTCCTCTTCTCCCCCCATTGAGGCTGACCACCCTCTTTCTTCCTTCCCCCCAACAAATCTCTCCAGGTATATCCATGGTGCTTTTAGAAACAAGGCGTGGAGAGCAACGCTTTGCCTTTGAGCACAACCGGGAGTACCAGCTGGTGCAGTTCAAATTCTTGGATGCCGTGGAATCGATGGACCCAAACAATCTTGTGGTAGGTTCTCCATCAGGCACACTCAGTCACGAATTCAAATCCACCAACTCTTCAAGTGCAGAGATTTGTTCCATCTCAGCTTTGACATCTGGACTTGCCCAGCATTTGGTATTGTCCAGCCGTGCCCAGCTGGTGCCCTCCAAAGGTGTGTGTCCTACCGTTCCCAATGGGCCGCCCCTCTAGGCTGTAGGCATCAACTGACCCTCTTGGGCGGCAGCTGTGTCCAGACCACCCTGCGTGGAGACCACCAGCAGAGGCCTGGTTGGCGTGCCAAAGCCCCTCAGCCACACCAGAGTCCCTTGAAGATTCTAATTTTAAGGAGAGGCAAAAGCTAAAATGTTTGAGCCTCCCTCTGCTGACGCTGAGAGCAGAGCAGCCGGAGTCACAGCTCTTGTAGGGCAGAGAAGAGGCCCCCCTGGTCCTCAGGCATTTGCAGCCCCCCCCCCTCCAATCAGCTAGCCATCCCCTGGCTGAGGACTCTTCTCCTGCCTGCCCTACCAAGCACTGAGGACAAAGACTGCGGATGGGGTTGAAGGGAGTCCAGCCTAGCGAGATCTAAGCCAACACTTGTGCTATATTTAAACTTTGACCATCTTTGAGGAAAGGAGTGTCCGTTTGCCCAGGGCTTCAGAGAACAGGCTCTGCTTTGAAACTTTCATGGAAGCAGTCCAGCTGTGTTCACTGGTGAACAGTTTGATGGTAAATACAAAGCGTGGAAAGGCCAAACTCGTTCTTAGCCTAATATTAGCCAGATAAGCAAGACATTGAGTTTGGAGAGCTCCCCCCTTCCTTCCTCCCAGCCAGGATAAATGTGTCTCTTTGAAATTGGAGGGTTTGGGAGATAAAAGCCCCTTTGTCCAGGAATAGCTCCCGGCTCTCCCCTCCGCCCCCCCTTCACTTGCTCCTCAAGGGGGAATTCAGCGCAGCTGAGGAACGTTTGGGTTCTCTGACAAACAGGAATGTAAGTTCTTGGAAAACGGGAAGGAGTCTGGCTGCTTTTATACAACAGCTTGTTTTCAGCACAGTCCGTTGAGGCAGTGAGGTGGCTTTTCCTGGATCAATAAAAGGTGACGCACAGAAAGCTGTACACAGGGGGTTTTGCATAACCGATGGCAGCAGTGAAAAACAACATCATTTCAGTGGCAAGTGGACACAAGGTGCCCCTGAAAATCGATCCCATGTCCGAAGGGTGAATATTTGACTTCTGAAACACGGTTCATACTTCATTAAATGTACTGAATGTGGACTTTGTAAATTTGAATCCGGAGGGGGGTGGAGCGGAGGTTGCAGTAAGAGAAGGGATGCGAGGAGGAAGAGACGGAAGATGGCTCTGAAGCCCAAGTGGAAGCCCAGGGCTTCCAGTGGCCAGATAGCGGCCAGGAATGCAGGCAAGCCGACTCACGCTCTGCTCTTCTTCTGGAGCCTCTTGAATTTGGAAGCCTTCCCAAAAGCTGCTTTGGGATCAGCGAGTGGTGGGAAGGGGCCTGTTTTTCCCGTTCCCTCCCACCCCCACCCCCCCTGGTTAGCTTTGCCCTTCTCCAGAGAGTCCCTCAGTGTTGCTCTTCGGCTTCGTTCTCAGCTGCTTCTCCAGATGAATCCTTACCACGTGGACTCGCTTCTGCAGCTCAGTGACGTGTGCCGGATGCAGGAAGACCAGGAGATGGCCAGAGACCTGATTGGTAAGAATCGGGCAAGTGTGGCCCATGAAAAGAGAGAGAAGGGCTTGGGGTGCGGAGTCGGAAGAAATGGCTCCGTCCCATTGAAAGCTCTGGGTCACGATGCCTGTTTTGCAGAGAGAGCCCTCTACACCCTGGAGTGCGCCTTCCACCCCGTGTTCAGCCTCACTAGTGGCACCTGCAGGCTGGACTACCGTCACCCGGAGAACAGGTGGGTGCCCACCCTGGAGACTTGGAGGGAGGCAGCTGCTTCTTGACCAGTGACCATCGATGCACTACTGGCCCGGGCTCCACTTCCCCACTCCTGTCCCTGGAGTCACATCCTTTCCCTTCCGGCGTCCTTCGCAGAGCCTTCTACCTGGCCCTCTTCAAGCACTTGCTTTTCCTGGAGAGGAGAGGCTGTCCCCGGACTGCCCTGGAGGTCTGCAAGCTCCTTTTGAGGTGAGGCTGCTGTCGGAGGGGCAGGGGGGACGAGACAGCCCTCTTCCAGTTCCACTTTGGGACAGGCGCGTGAGGCCCCTAAACCAGGTTGAGAAGGTCTTCTAATGGCCTTCGGGGGGGAACAGGGGGAACTGTTCCCGGGGGTGCCAGCTGGGCCTCCCCCTGCCAAAGGCCAGTGAGCTTCCTGAAAGAGTCACGTTCCTTTTATCTACCCCCCCTCGCCCTCCCCCCGAAGCCTCGATCCAGAGAATGACCCGCTGTGCATGCTGCTGATGGTGGATTTGCTGTCACTGAGAGCGAGAGAGTACACCTTCCTGATACGCATGTTCCAGGAATGGGAGGTAAGGAGACCCCGAAGCAGCCGGAGCCCCACCGGCACAAACCCTCAAAGGAGCGGGGCAGCCTGTGCGGCTCCGGGGGGGGGGGGGGGGGGGGGGGGGGGGGGGGGGGGGGGGGGGGGGGGGGGGGGGGGGGGGGGGGGGGGGGGG
>JANHFL010005185.1:41102-51333 GCA_032468155.1 Oxyrhabdium leporinum
GCCCTGATGCCCCTCCTGGACCGGTGCAGCGTGCAGCCTGACCCCGTGGTCGCCTCCCACGCCTTCTTTGGACTGGAAGCCCAGTTGAGGTAAAGGGGAGGGGGGCCCTTTGCAGGACCACAGTTGTGCCTGTCGGGGGGGGACATGGAGAGCCACCATGAGGCAGGCGTTCCCGAGTGGGGGTGGCCAGAAAGCCATTGAAGCCAGACATCGATAAGGAGAGGAGGATCAATGAAACCTTGCCGGTGGGAGAGGTGGAAAGCGAAGGCTGCTCCTAACAACTGCAGCAAATTTAGACAGCTTTGCTTGGCGGTCGCTGATGACGAGGCTGGTGAGGTTGGGGGTTCATGGAGTCCCCCCCTCCCCCGGCCTCATTTCACCTCCTCCAAGAGGAATCACCTGGAAAGCACAGAGGAGAGGTTCCAGGAACAGTAGCACCAAAGCGGGGGTGGAACGAGCGTCTCATCCCCCAGAACCAAGGATGGGACTCCGGCGGTTTCCTTAAAAGCCCCCTCTCTCCCCCCCTCACCCCAGTGTGCCTGCAGCGCTGAGCCAGCTGGTCTCCCTCTACCTGGGGAGGAGCCACGCGCTCTGGAAGGAGCCCGCCGTCATGGCCTGGCTGGAGACCAATGTCCACCAGGCACTGCGGGTGGTGGATGCCAAGGAGCCCGTTCTGGAGGAGGCAGAACAAAAGTGAGTTGGGTGATTCCTGGTGCCTTTTCCCTGCTGGGTGACACACACACACGCACGCACGCACACACACCCCGCTCCCGCTCAGGACATTCGGCGGCGCCCCTTCTCCCGGCATAAGCTGAGTTCGTGACCGGTGCAGAAAAGGGTGGAGAACTCAGGGGTGCTCTTGCTTCAGTGTCCCTGGGAGAGCAAGCTGTGGGCGAGAGGAAGCTGCGTGGAGGAGACTGTTGGCATCCTCTCTCTCCCCCCCCTCCCTTTGGTTCTCTCCGTCTCTCTAGGCGAAAGGCAAGATACCAAAACGCACCCAGGAACGTCTACCGCCACGTGATCCTCTCGGAGATCAGGGAAGCCACAGCAGCATTACCTCCGGTGAGGGCTCTGATGCTGCTGCTCATCTTTTGGCCTCTTTCTGTTTCTTCCCCGGAAGTGTTTCCATTCAAGCCGGCCATCACCCGTCCTTGTGTCTGGCTTGGCTGGACCCGTTTTGGTCGTCTTTGTGCTTTTCCTTCGGGTTGTAAGCCCGTCTTTCTCGGGAGTAGTAGAGATGCTTTATTCAGCTACTCGGGAGATGAAGGCTGGACGATAGTGGGCCCGGTGACCCCTGACCTGTTGTTTTCCTCTCAAGGAAGTGACCTCCCAGCCCATCATGGGGTTCGATCCTCTGCCACCCCTGGACTCGATCGTTTCATACACGAGGCCTGAAAGGTATTTCCTCGCTCTCAGCTGTGTTGTGCGCGTGGCGGTTCCGAGGCGCCGCTTGGCCTGGCCAGCCTGAGCAGAAGCCGAGAGGCTCCCTGAGGCCCCCAAGGAAGACCCTCTCTCCTCTCCCAGCCTTTCAGCCACTCGTCTCTCTTGTCTTTCCAGGGTGGCTCATCCAGCCAACGAAAGCACTTTGTCCCTCTTTTTTCGCTCACTGCTGCCAAACTTCAACTTGCAGGTAAGGTGCCCTTTTGAGCTGGACCAGAGGCAATAGCAGGCGTGTCCAGAGCGTGGCTAGGGGTGGGTGGGGATGGTGCCCCTCCATGGGCCAGGGCGTGGGGTGAAGGAGAGCAAAGAGGGGAGCCAAGTATTTGGGCCTGGGGTTGGGCGAGCCATCCTGCCCGGTTGGTTCTTTCTGGGGTTTGTATGAGCCTCGAGTGCCCAGATTGTTGCTCTGGTTTTGCATTTCCCCCCGATTGCTGCCCAGAACTCCCTGGTGGGATGGGCAGCCGTGGAAGCCACTTAGATAAGACAGTCGCTGCCATCGGGGCAGGCAGAGAGGCTTCGGGAGGACTGACCCGCTGGGCGCCTCCCCGTCCTCTGCCCCATTCCAGGGGGACGTTCGTGCCGGAGGAGAAGTCGAGCCGGGTGCCGGGCAGAACCTCAACCAGGGAGTGAACCGGCTGATGGCGGCCATGCGGGACATGCTGGCCAACATCCAGTTCCAGGAACCCCCCCGAGATGACAACCCCGAGGGTGATGGGGGAGACTGGGACTGAATCCTGGCTCCCCTCCCCCCACCCACAAGAAACAGGTAGAAGAACCCGGAACGGCCTCTGTGCTTTACCTCTGCACGCACCTCTCCGTCTTCCCTCTCCCCAACACGAAAGGAGGGCCCAGTGTGGGGCAGCATTTGGGAAGGGAAACTTAACTTTTTAATTAATAAAAGTTAGGAAAATGTTTCGTTAGGAAAATATTGTTTTAAAAAATACTCTTGACACAACTACGGTCGAACCTTTCAGCCTTGATATTTTGCAGAGACTTTTGCGAGAGGGAGGAAGGGTGCTGGGCGTGCTGTTGCTCGGCACTGGGGGCGGTGTCTAGGAGAGCCCCTCCCACTCGTTTTCAAACACTTGAGATCTGTTCAGCCTCTACTGTGGCCCCACAATACGTACACAGACATTCTTCCACCCTTCACACGCACACCCACAAGACGCCCATCTGCAGAATTGTTTACAGACAGGATAACCCAGGCAGCCTGCGACGCGCGGAAGGCGGCTGCCAGAATAGGAAGGCGGCACCTGTTCCTGAGCTGGGCACGTGCCCGTTTCCTGGAACCCCGAGGCTCCGTTTGCCTGCCCTTCTGACGGCCAAGTCAGGCTCTGCCTCCGCCAGAGGCTCAAGCGTTCCGGGGGCAGAGCCAGAGAAACGGAGCCGGCCAGGGAGGACCAGCCGGCCCCCGGTTGCGCTTGGAAGCCAAATTGCCACTTCCACTGCAAAGTGATGGAGAAACGGATTTTCCCTCTCCCGTTGCTCCAGGGAGGGCTGTCTTTGGCCCAAACGCAGCAACTTCAGGGCTCAGGCCAAAGACAGCTGCCCGGAGGAACTGAAGTTTAACCTGCTGCTCCTTCCCTGCTCAGCCTGCCCTATGTTAAATGCAAGGTAGATCACGCGTGTTCCTTGGTTCATCCATGAAACCCTCCCCAACTTTCCGTCCCTGAAGTCTGTCCTGTACGGAGCCTTGCCCGGTGATGCGCTTTTCAAGGCTCTGCAGCTTCCGGATTGCAGAAGCTGCTGCGAGACCTGAAAAATAACCAGAATCTGTGTTTCTTGGTCCCAGTAAAGAGGGTGGTCTTCTGTTGCTGTGGCCCCCTCCCGCCAGTGGGCTAGGCAGTCTGCCCGTGCGCGTTGTGCCCACCAGAGGCATCCCTTTGGATCGATCGGGCTCCTAGGAATCCATGCCAGCTAGCGTGATCTGAGAGGATGGCGCAGACGTACCCGTGGGCAGTCAGAAGAACGACCCCGATGTGTCCCCGCAGGCCCGGTCTCAGAAGAACACGCACTGCCACTGTCTTGTCGTCATAATAAGCTCAGCAACATAGGCCTGGAAGTAGTTTGCACGAGAGGAGGGCGGTTACTTCAGAGGGCAGAGAGCCTTGCCCACAGCCACCCGGGAGCTTGTAACACGGGCAGTGCTCTCACCGTAAGGTGTGTCTGTGTACAGCACAAGACGTTGTGCAGAAGAAGGCGCTGGAGCGGTGAACACGGGTCCCCCGTAGTGGCAGAAGGGCGCAGTCTGCTACTTAGGGGCATCCTGGCCGTAACAGGAACCTCGCTGAAAGAAAGCTAGCGAGGGTCATTGAAAGGACAGCCTGTCAGGTGCGGCTGGCCCTGATGCAGTGGCCGTCTGGCCAAGCTGTCTCTCTCTCTCTGCTGCCATCCGTGACCCACGCTTCTCTGCTCCCCCTTGCAAGCCCAGGTCGCCTCTCGCTCCTGGTTTTCTGAAGCTTCAGCTTCGAGAACGGCCACCCCTCGTCAGCGTGGTTATGAAGGCCGCGGTTCATCCGGACCGTTTCATAATATCTCCCTGCCATTCAAAGTGCTCGCCGCCTGACTTGTTATCATGTGGGCCGGCCGCCACCCTTCTGCTAAAGGAGGAGCCGAGTATTCCTTTCAAAGGAGGGGGAAGAAAGAGTTCTTTCTTTGCCGTTAAGTTTTGCTAATCAATTTTGTAGGCAGGGACAAATTCAGCAATTATAACATTAGGAAGGAAACGAGGGGAACTTTTACGTGGATATAACACTTTTCAAGAAGGAAGCCGGAGGGATCGCTCTCCTGAGCTGCGCAGGCTGAACGCTAAAGACGACCCGCAGAAACCAACGAGAAAAACGGCCCCGAGGCCAGCGCTCTGTGAGCCCTGGAATCAAGTCGCCGCAGAGAAGTCCTTCTGGGAGCTGCTGAAGCGTTGCTGGCTTTGCCATCTCGGCTGCTTCGTTGGAGAGCTGATCTCGCAGAGCCGAGACTTTCGGGGAGGAAAGCTGCCGACGGAGGAACCTTCAGCCGCCGGTGAGTGTTTGGGGTAGCTAAAGATACTGGCACTCATCCAAAAACGCTTCTGAAGGAGAAAAGCTCTTCCGAAATCGGTGGCCCCCCTCTTTTTTTTCATAAGTGGCCCTCAAAGCGCCCACGATGCCCGAGACGTCCCCCGTGAGGGTGCATGTGGACTTCTCCAACAGCACCACTGATCTTCTGGTCAACTGGACCAATGAGACCTTCTGCGCCAGCGAGCAGCAAGTGGTGATCCCCAGTGAACTCTTCTTGGCTCTGGGAGCGATGAGCTTTGTGGAGAACCTGCTGGTGGTGGCTGCCATTGCCAAAAACCGGAACCTTCATTCCCCCATGTATTACTTCATCTGCTGCCTGGCTGTTTCCGACATGCTGGTGAGCGTCAGCAACCTGGTGGAGACCCTCTTCATGCTGCTGATAGAGCACGGGATGCTGATCATCGAGGCCAGCCTGGTCAAGCAGGTGGACAACGTGATGGACATGCTGATCTGCAGCTCCTTGATGTCCTCGCTCTCCTTCCTGGGCGTCATCGCCATGGACCGCTACATCACCATCTTCTACGCCTTGCGCTACCACAGCATCATGACCATCCAGCGGGCCGCCATCCTTATGGTGGCTGTCTGGCTGGTCAGCATCGCCTCCAGCATCCTCTTCATCGTCTATGACAGCACGGCCGTCCTCATGTGCCTGGTGGCCTTCTTCCTCTCCGTGCTGGCCCTCATTGCAGGGCTCTACATCCACATGTTCGTGCTGGCGCACCGGCACGCCAGGCAGATTTCGACCATGTATGGCAAGCAGCATGCGCCTCAGTTTACCAGCATGAAGGGGGCCATCACCCTCACCATCTTGCTGGGGGTCTTCTTGATTTGTTGGGGACCCTTCTCCCTCCACCTCATCCTCATCCTCATCTGCCCCAGCCATCCTGCCTGCAAGTGCTACTTCCGCTACTTCAGCCTCTACCTCATCCTCATCATCTGCAGTTCAGTGGTGGACCCCATAATTTACGCTTTCCGGAGCCAGGAGCTCAGGAGAACGTTGAAGGAGGTGGCCCTGTGTCTCTGGTGACAGAGAAGGAAAGGCTGGGTCCCTTAGGACACGGCGCAAGGCAGTCACCCTCGCTCCAGAGAGGGCCCCGCTGCACTGCTGAGGGCCAGCAGGTGACTTTGTGACGCCGCAGTGGAAAGAGTGGAGACGAGATTGCTGCACTTTTTTGGGTCTGGCCGTTGGAAGAGCCCAGCGTCCTGCCTCCTCTCTCCTCCTTGCAGCCAGCCGAATGCTTGTTGGATGGAGTTGGAAAGAGTCACGTTGCCAACATCTGCCATAATGGGTGTCTTGTGTCAGCGGCTGCCTCCTATTGTTCCCAGCAAATACTTTTCTTGCGATTCCTACAGGTTCTGTTTAGTCCCAACTGGCAGAGGACAAAGGGCTAGCCCTCCCCCACCCGGTCTCCTGGTCAAATCCTGCTTTAAAACTGGTGGCTCAGAACCAGGGAGGAGGGCCAGTGAAGGGGGTCCAGGACATTTCTCAGCCTGGATTGTGGGATCGTTTGCTGGAGAGCCCGATTCATGCCTGTGTCTCTTCTGCAATGTGCGGTGAGCAATCAAGTCTGTAAGAGGCTGCAATAGAGAACTCGGACAATAAGAAAATTATCCAGCAGCCACTCAATTCCACTTTTCCCTTGGTCAGAACTTACGCTTTACACTAGCAGTTTGCATGCAAATACCGTTTTGTACAGGATAGTTGTTGCTTTATACTAAAAACTAAAGTTTGAATTTCAGGTGCCCCGGGACATTTTTTGACAGATCAATACGCTTCCTTCCTTTGGTTTTTGCAGGTGCCTCTCCTTCCTCATCTGCAGCAGCTGCCCACTCTTTAAGGATGAAAGGTGTCTGAATTAGACTGGGTGGCATGAAGGGTATCGGGGGAGGGAAGGCAAACGCCAATGAGGCATGCCGGTCACAAGAGTTTGGGATCAAAGGGAGAATTGGGAGTTTTGATCTGTATCACCCATGGCGATATTAGCACATTTGTGCCAGTTGAGTGGGATTTCAGTGTAAGCTCCTTGCAGGCCCCTTATAGAAGTACCGATCTTTTTTTACCTGGTGTTTCCAAAGGGCATATTTAAAATCCTACTTCGATCGTTGAGAAGCCTAGTCTTGCGGACGTGAATCCACTCGGGAAGTTAGCTTGATAGGTCAGCTGGGACTGAAGTCCCTGTGAATAGGGGAGGGGTATTTGCTGATGGGGACAAGCAGGCTGCTCTCCAAGGGACAAGAAAAGAAGCAGCTGGTCTGCCTGTGACACGGATGGACTCAACCACTGGATCCCGACTGAAGGGGGAGGGAATCTAAGGGGTGGGTTTCATCTGTGACTCTGCAGAGGGAACAAGGCCATTGGTTTGGCTGGGTGGGACGGACGGACGGATCCAGGGAATGAGGTCCATCTTCTACGCACCCATCTGTTTCTCCTACCTGAAATATAATTCTTGCAGGCTGTTTCTGTGTAGATGGGAGATAAGAGGGTTTGCGATTGTTGACTTTGGGGCAGGGTGGAATCCGCCTCTCTGCCTCCGGCCTCGGTTCCATGGGTCCAAGAAAAGGTTGCCTTGCAGTTGCACAGAAAGTTTAGTTGGAACTGGGTGGTGGCTCCAGCTGAAAGCATCTTTGGAAAATTGCAGCCAGGCCTCGCACACCTTGGCCCATTTCTTCAGCAGCCATTTCCTGAAGGCCTCTGTAGATCCCAGCTGATTGGTTGGAGAAGGGAGGAAATTGATGGAGGTGTGGTTGAGGTGTGGTTTTTTCCCCTTATAATTCCTTGATTAGGTTGCTGTTTATTGCTTGATTGTTTGTCTGAGTTGGTGCTTCCTTGGGTGGGGTGTTACAAATCTGGTATGAATCCAGATACAAATCTGCCATCAATAACATTTCCACACCATTCAAAAGAGACAACAAAAAGCTAAAAAGAAAACAAAAATACCAAAACACCTCCTTCTCGGCAATCAACATCCAGATAAGCAGGAAGTAACACCAGGATTAATACCATACATACATACATCAGACACACGCCCATACACACAGAAATCAGACACACACCATACATAACAGCAAACCCCTCTCCTTTTCTAGCACTGGAGATGTTACTTACACTGGAAACAAAACATTTGCAAGGAAACAACCAAACTCAGAGAGCATCAAGGACTATTTAAGTGAGTTTAATTATTAACCTATTTTGCTGTAAAATACCCAGGTCTGGTATAAAGAAACATAATAATGCAGGCAAAAATATTGCTGCTCTGCCAAGGAATCAGGAATTATTTATTAGAAGAATAACCTAGTTGTCTCCATGTTTCTATGCTTAACAAAAAAATATAAGGAAAAACAAATCTGAAATAAGATTCTCTGCTCTATAACCTACAGTGTCACTTACTAGTAACTCTGATGTGAGGAGGTGACATATCAGATGATGGCGAATGAAACCTTTAGACAATTTGAACAATAAATATTGGTTTTATTTTATTTGTTAAGCTGCAGGGGAAGAAAGCCAATGTAAGATCAGATTGTTATTTCAGAAACTATGTCTCACTTGAAGATTAAAAAAAAAAAAAAAGATTACTGCTGTTTTCTTGCAGTTTGACCATCTGATGTAAATCAATATGCAGCTACCATGCTTTTACTCCAAGGAGGAATATTACACAAGCTAACCTGATTTCCACAAAAGGAAGAAAAAAAAAACTTTTCACAAAATTTAAGAAAAAGCATGGCTAGCAAGCAAAGGCCTGAGGGGGTTGAATTAAAATGTCATGGTAATAAGGAGTGTCAGCCTGCAAAGATGGAGCCTGCTACTTAACACATAAGAGCTCTGGCAGAGTTCAGATGAGGCAGCACAGTCTGTAGTGAAACAAAAAAAGAAAATGAAAAGAAAGAAAAAGAGATTTCCCCCCAGGCTTTTTGACATTTCTCCTTTTTTCTAAGCAAGAATAAAATTCTAATTTGGTTATTTAAAAGGGGGAGGTAGATTCCTATTACCACATTAATCTCAAAAGGTACCTTCTCTCTGGGTTGCGTCATTTGTAAATAAATGCAAATATAAAGCACAAGCTGGGTGACTTTGGCCCAGTGATCTCATATGATTGTTGTTTTGGGAACAGTCAGGGGTGGGAGCATTAGAGACAGCTGAATTATATGCTTGTTCAGCGAGGAAGCTCTATATTTAAAAAATAGACTAAACTCTCTTTAATCGAGATATGTAACCAACTTGAAAGCGCGTTGAAATTGGCTCCAGTTCTAAGACAAACAAAAAAACCAAAAACCACCCCTCCACATTAAGAATGTATATATAATATATGTTACATGGATATCTAGTCCAGCATTGAAGTAAAATATCAGAAAATTGTGGTGTTGACTTGTTCTTGAAACTGAGCTAATATTGCCATGTTTTTCTCTGTTCTACTCTTTATTCTTTAACTAATTCCCATCTTTGAATGCATGTCTCTTCTGACTGTCACTCCAAAGATGAAAATGGTTATTGTTTTCCCCATCTTTATTACATTGTTGGTCATAAAAATGGGCTACTTTGTGCTGCTGTTCAGTTTAATAATAATCTTTGCCATGGGACAATAAAAAGATGAACATTCACAAACACAAATAAAAATACAGTCAAATGCTGTGACAATAATGCATTCTTATCTTATATCAAGTTGCAAAGAACAATCTTGTGGTGTTTTGTTCACAATGGAAGGTGAGCAGTTTGGCCACTGCAGCAACGTCACCTTTATTTTGAAGATTAAAGCAACAGTAATATTTTGTCTTATTTCATCAATGAGAAGCACAGAGATAAGAATCTTTTGCTGTGCTTTGATGATTATGATTTATGTATATTTGTACACACAAAGAAATTTAAGACGAGTAATATTGGCTTGTGCATAGCTGAGCCAGCATTTAAAGATTTATCAAGTAATTGTGTCCTGCTTCTATCTGTAATCAGCTCTGGATTAGCCTGCTTGAAAAACCCATCAAAAGTCAATTTCTTGCTTTGTATACTTGCTGAACACCTGATAAATAATGGCTTAGATAGTGATCAAGTAAGGACAGGTAAAAGCAATTTGTTCCAGATTAGCCTAAAATAATCTAGGTTTGACACTAGCCACATGAGAACCACAAGAAGCACTTATGAAAAAAAAGTGATTTCTATTATCCCAAACTCTATATGGAACAGCAGATGAAAAGGGGCCAAGAGAGATTTGTCCTTTGTCACCTCTAAACTCAAGATTTTCATTTTAAAGCTGAGTATGAATCACACTCTAAACTTAACCTCTTTAATCTTTTCATTCACACTGGGGCTTTCCTCTTTTTTAATGGTGACATCTTAGCCTCAATTACAATCAGACATTGTTTTTAAGAGACTGGAGGTAAATTAGCCCTTAAATTCATGTTTTATATAAGCCTCAATCTGTGCACCTCACTTGGATGGGCTTTGGGGGAGTAGATAATTGAACAATACAGATGCTTTCATTGGTAAGATGAAAGAGATAATACATGAAGTTATTCAGAGATGTCTTCTCTTGTCCAGCCGCATGTTCTTTTTTTTAATTATTATTTTATTTATACTTTTCCCCCTTCTTTAAAATACATAAGTGCTTAATAAACAGTATATTGTCTGGATCAATTTGCTTGTACAAAGTATTAATAAAATATTGGTAAAAGTAATAATAATAATAATAATAATAATAATAATAATAATAATAATAATAATAATAATAATAATAATAATAATA
>JANHFL010005185.1:62749-73842 GCA_032468155.1 Oxyrhabdium leporinum
TTTTACCTTCTCTATTGCCGAGTAGACCGGAGCACGGGGCGGGCACTTGGAGCGGGGGGGGGGCTTTCCTTTCCCAGGTGGGAGGGGGGCGTGAAGAGGCCCCCCTGGCCAAGGCTGCCAGCCCCCTCCCCGCCCTCGGCCTCCGCTCTCCTCCCCGCAGGCAGACTGATGTCTTCTGCTCCCTGCAGCTGCAGGAGCGCCAGCACTTTGTGGAGAACGACGAGATGTACTCCCTGCAGGACCTGATGGACGTCAACGCCGGGCGGCTCAGCCGCTCCCTGACGGAGGTCCACACGCTCTTTGCCAAGCACATCAAACTGGACTGCGAGGTGAGGCCGGCCGGGCGGGGAAGCGCAGCCCAAGCAGGGGCCTCGGCAGAGGGGCGTGAGGAGGCCCTTAAAGGCCTGGCCCTCGCTGCCAGTTGCGGCAAGGCAGGGTAAACGTAAGAATAAGCCACGTGGGAAGGAAGGAAGGTGACCTTGGCGGAGACGCACGGCGGTTGTTGCTAGCAAAAGGGCCCCAAACATCTTTTAAATCCAGGACTGCAAGGCAACACTGAGAGGAGGCTCAGCTGCAGCCTCCCGGATTCAGTGGCGCCTAAGAGGGGGTGCAATGCAAACACGCCTGCAAGATTCTGGCCCGGCTGATCTTCGGTTTTCAAGAAACGTTCTAAAAATGTCATGTTGAACTCTACTATTTTCTTCTGCTATTTTTCCTCTTCTCTAAAATACTTGGTATTGTAAAATTCTTCCCCCACCCCACTTCTATGTCTGTCTTTACAAGGGTCACAGGTATTTGTAGCCCAGGGTTGGCCGTCGTGTGCAGGGCACCTCTGTGGAGGGCCCTGGACTGGCACGGCGACTCACCGGCTTCCCTTTTTCCTCCTCACAGCGGTGCCAAGCAAAGGGCTTTGTGTGTGAGCTCTGCAAGGAGGGAGATGTGCTCTTCCCCTTTGACAGTCACACCTCAATGTGCACGGACTGTTCGGCTGTCTTCCACCGGTGAGTGCGGGCGTTTGCAACCCCCTGCCGCTTGCTACCTCTAGTGCCAAACAGCAGAAGGCCTGCGGAAGCCAGCTGGCTGGCGGCTCCTCCAGAAGAAGGAAGCTAACAGACCCTTTGTCTTTCCTCTCCCAGGGACTGCTTCTACGACAACTCCACAACATGCCCCAAATGCGCTCGACTCAGTCTCAGAAAAGAGTCGTTGCTCAAGGAGAACAAGAGGGAGCTGCGAGCCTAAGTGTGACTCCCCTGAAATGGAGGGGATCACAGCAAAACCGTGGAGTTCCCAGCTTGCCTGTGACTGGCTTGTCCTTCTTGAAGGGAAGCAGCTCCGACTGGTGGGGAAAGAAGCCTGCCAGAGGAGGGTGAGATGGGAATGCCGTGCCCGAGCTGCCCCTCCACCTCTGGACGGATGTGGAGATTCTCCTCGAGTTTCTGAGTCTCCCTGAGGGAGCTTAATCCTGGCTTCCACGGGCAGAGCTGGAGAAGTGGCTGCCAGGTGAGTTTATGGAAAATGGTGGCCACCTCCCCTCAGTAACTGGGTAAGATCATCCCTGCTTGGCTGTCACGGAGCCCGACTATTCTGGCTTCCTTACAGACTATGATAGTTCAGCAAAGACAATGGCTGCAGCTGGGCAGGCTGTAGAAATGGCGGCATTTGGACAGTTGTTCCTTTGACCTGGAGGCATTTGTCTTGGAGATGGAAAGAGAGGCTTAGTTTTCCTTTCCCATCCCCTTAGCCCAAGATGATGGCAATTGCCAGGACTGGATGAATTATATAATAGTCTCTGCCAGCCATGAAGAGAGACTATGGGACTCTTTACACCACAGTAATTTATCACAAGCACTAAAATCACTTTAAATAAAGCTAAGCATAAATATTGAAGTCTGATGTGTTTGTAGACTGTTTTCGATGTTGTTTCTCCTCTCTCCAAAAAGATTTTTATATTTCATCCTCTAAAAGTAGTTAACTGAAAAAAATCCAGTTTTGGGTACAGTTCCAACTCTTGTGTCATATAGTTACCGGCTGACAGCCAGAAGGGAGGATGTGGGGGCGGCAGCATCTTCCATTCAAGTCTCCTGGCCTATACGTAGCCTTGGTTGTGGGCCTTCGGAGTGTCGACTCTGTCAACCAAGTCATGGCTGGTGGCCATCATGGCGTGAGGCACCCCTTCCCTTGCATAAGTTTGGATCTTTTGGGGGTCTGACATTGACATGGCATAGGAGGGCTGAATTGAGCCCGCCAGGTTTTGAAGACCTTCCTGGAGAGATACTTTGGGCGGTTATCTATCCTAGTTCAGAAGAAAGAGGAAATTTGTAGACACTTGGTCCATGATGTCTCCTGGGGGGAGGGGGGGGGGAAAGAATGTGTCCTGGAGACAATATTTATATTCCACTAAAAAAGAAGAAAGGCCGAGGAGCTGGCCCCACTGCCAGCATGCGAACCGCTGTCCCGGCGGTTGCCCCGCAGGAGGACCGGCCACAGCCGGGAGGGTGGCGGAGGCTCTCGGCCGGCAGTGTCGGGCAGAAGCGGGGGGGACAGACGCAGGGACCCTTTGGAGGCCAAAAGGGCCGGAGTGGGTCGGTCGGTGCGATCGGAAGCGAGAGGCCGGGCGAGGGTCTCCTGATCCTCCCCTGAACCTGACGGGCCCCCCCCCCCCGGGAGAGGAACAGCCGCAGTTGCTGCTTCTGCCCTGGGAACGCCGGCCTCCGCCTCCGTTTGCACCTGCGCTTGTCTCCTGGAGGAGCCCCCCCCCTCTGAAACACATGGGGGGAGCAAGACACACACACACACCGCCTGGCAGCTGAACATTGTAGAATGGGTCGCTTGTTTAAGGGCTCTTCAACTGCTGGCGGTCAGCACAAGGACTCTAGGCATGAGGCGGCACAGGTTTTGCTCTAGCCAAGCTCCTACAGGTAGCAGTAGGGATGGCAGGCCGAATTCTGCTCTCGGCTTGACAAGGCCAGCCGGCAGATTGCCCCACTCTACAGCTCGCAATTTCCATTCAGACTCCAGGTATCCCGCAAAGGCAGCCTGTCCGACAAGGCAGACATGGTACCTTGGGCCCAAATGGGGGCAGCTCGTCCCCTGCCTTTTCCTGTGCTGCTGCCACCGTATCGCCACCCCCATCCATGCTGAAGGAGGGAAGGTCTGCCCCTGCCTCCCAGTCTCTGGGAGTTCTCTCTTCAACATGCCTTGAACTGACTTGGACTGTGACCTATCCAGACTGACAACCTTTCAGCCCGAGTGCTTCTTCCCACCAGGTCTGCCTGGAAAACGCAGGGATCCCCCAGCCCTGAAGCTTCCTGCCTGCAATGCCTGGGTGGGTCCTAGCTTGGAGTAAAAGAAGCTGTCTTAAACCAGCATCATTTTCCTGGCTTCCCTGCTGTGGCTTTCTCCTGTACGCACTGACCCATTGCCTGAAAAGAACCGGGAGGAGACCATTTGAAACAACTTTAATCACCAGAACATTGGAGGTAGCAGAGGGGCGCTATGCAAGGATGGACAGAATTTAATCCAAACATTGGGGGGGTGGGGATGGGACAGGAGGAACGCAGAGCATGGAAGGAACACAGCAGAGACGGAGGCTCCAAGTTCCGAGGACGCCGGACTGGTTGGGTGGAGTCTTCGCGAAAAGCAGGAGCGGGCTACCCTTGTGAAGGCCTTGCGTCCCTCCTGGGCGTTTAGCCAGCGTTTCCTCGCTGTTTAGAATGCAGCTAGGCAGCCCTTTCATGCGCGTTTGGCTTCTTCCTCGGGGCCCTGACCATGGGGCCAACATCAAATCTCTTTCATGGCTCAGCTGTACGTGGTCAGGAGAGGGTAGCCGTATCACCTTGCAAGGGGTCTGCTCTATTGCTGCTCAGGAGGCTGATCTTGTCTAGCTGAGGAAAAGCCCACAACTGGTGCTCAACGCTGTCTGGGCTCGACCCCAACATGCGGCCTGCCATGTCGGGAAGACAGGCGCACGTCCCCGGTGCAGGATCGGACAGGATTCAGCAGAGCCTGCAAGGCCAACGGGGGGGGGGGGTGCTACTGTGCTGCTCCTTGAGGGAGGGGGCCGCTCCACACGGCCCCTCACAGGATGCCCTTCTGGGCCATGGGGCTTCGAGGGCTGCTGATCCTGATCGGACCTTGGCCCGAAGGGCCCGCTTGGCCGTCCCTCCGCAGATCAGCCTCTCTCCCCAGCGGCTGTGCCCAGCCCAGGGGCCAGAAAGCAAGCAGGGAATGGGGGCTCGGGATCTCCTGCTGCCCCTCACAAAAGGATCACCTTGGGCCTTTCGTGCCAGGGGGATCCGCACTCGCTCTTCACCCCAAAGGGTCCGGTCGCAGGTGTGGGTTGTTTCACGCCCATTGCTTCACCTTGCTTGGCTCGGCTCTTGAGCACCAGGCGGGTTGGTGAGCAACTAGAGCAGTAGTGCATGCCTTGCCAACCACGCCACACCCTGGCCAGCCTCCTCTCGAGAAAAGTTTTTTCCGCTGAGGAAGGCACACTGCTGTGACATGGGTGGGCATCGGCTCCAGTGGGGTGTCCCTGAGCCTGGCTGAAGTTGGGCCAGCTGCGTTGGTGCTGTGGGCAAGCGTTAAGGCCATTGGAAACGATGTGTGCTTTAGAGCAGAGAAAGTTCCAGAATTCATGCTGTTTCACTGCCCCAGAAACGGTGCCGCGTTTGCCCCTCAGTTCCTTTGGTATACTGGTTGGCTTGTCTTGGCAGAGGAGCTTCCCGGCTCAGCCCAGCAGCCCTCAAGGCACACGGCTGAAGAGGGCGCCACCCCTCCTTCAGGCTTCGGCAGCTCTCGCCATCAGCCCCCCCCCCCCCCAATGAGGTTGGGGGAGCCCCTGTCACGCAGTCTCCAACCAAAGAGAGCGTGGAAGGTTCAAAGGGCCTGCAGGAAACAGGCAGCCCGGGGGGGGGGGGCGGCTGGGGCCTGAAAGGAGGTTGGCAAATTAAATGGTGGGCAAGGAAGAAGGGGGGCTCTTGGCAGAAGGTGCAGTTTGCCAATGCCCCGGCTGCGTAGGAGGAATGAACGGGTCCCTTCAGATTCCAAATGACAGTGCAAGAGTGAAGGTTGGCACCTGGGTGGGGCTCCTGCCCTCCCCCGCCCCCTCCCTCCTACTCCTCCTTTGGCTTTTCCATAGCCAGGAAAGGGTCTTCTTGGAGCTCAGGATCGTTGAGGTGCTTCTTCTCATGCCCCGGTTCAGCTTTTGTCCTTGTCCAGGGGGGGGAGCGGAGGTAGCCAGCTCTGGGAGTCGAGTGGGGATGCAGTCCTGTGCAGGAATAGGAGAGGGGGGGTCCCCTTTAGCTCTTTGCCCCTCTGCCAAATGGAGGCCCTTTCATCAAGGCTGCCCAGCAGCTCCAGCTGCCCTTTCAGCCCCATCTATGGAGAGATGCATCTGTTTGCATGGGGAGGGGAGGGGAGGGGTACAGATTTCCCCCAGAGGGAGTGAAGCTCATCATTTCTAAGTGTCTTGTCCACAGGAAGCTCCCCCCACCCCACCCCACATACGGTTTCTCCATCTTCCCTCCCTTGCTGGCCGATTCCAACTAGGAGCTTTTCCTTACTGGTTGGCCTGTTCCCACCTCAAGGCAGGTGGATTAGCATCTCTGCCCACCTCCGACCCAGCATATTAGCTGCAGCATCAGCAGCACCTCACACTGTCTCGGGGGAGGTGGCAGAAGAGAGAACGTTGAGCGCCTTCTGCCCCGTCCCAGTCCAGGTGTTCCTTGATCTCTTGTGGCCCTGAATCAGGGGGCCGCTTTGCAAGCTGGAGTTAATGATGCAACTTGCATGCCTGGCTGTGTCTGTGTGTAAGAGACACAATGCGCACATAGCTGGGCATGCTAGATTAAGCAGGTTTCATGCAGCGCTTGCTGCCACGCACACGTTGCTGCCCCCTCGTGGCCAGGTGGCCTCTCCACCATGGCCAGGAGAGCTGAGCCAGCATCCCAACCTGCTGCTTCCTGCCTACCTGGACAGGGAAGGGCGCTCCAGATCGCAGGGCTCGCCCAACTGAGGAGAACTGCGGTCGGCTACCATCTTTCAGGGGTCCTGCTTAACACACACACACACCCCGGCTGCATCCAGTGGTATGTGTGACCCCTTGCCTGTGGTCGGAGGGGAGAGTCCTTCCACCATTTCCCCCTCTGATCACTGGAGGATCAAGCGGGACAAGCAGAGCCAAAGGCAGCAGGGGGCAACCCCCAAAAGCAAGCAAGGAAACCTTGGTGCCAGCAGTGCCTCAGCCGTCACTCACAGCAGAAGATGAGCTTGGCCCCCAATGCCCCATAATCAGCGTGCACACACACACACACACACACACACACACACTATGGCAGGGGCCACTTACCAGCAGGGGGCTCTCGGGCTGCATTTTCCTCATCGGAATCGGCAAAGACCTCAGCCAGCTCTTGGTCAGACATGTCTGTCAGCTCCGTGAGGTCCAGCAGGTCAAAATGCACCTCGAGAGATGAAACGCTGCTCAGGGGTTCTGAGAAGAGACGGGGGGGGGGGGGATCTCAAGGTCTTTTTCTGGAGCTTCCTTTCTGGAAGCCTCATGAAGCCCCCCCCCTTCACCCCCGCCCCAGGGCTAGCCCTGTACTTACGCCGTCGCTCAGCAACCTGCAGCAGCCCTGATGTGGGGATTGGGGTCCCTCCTTCCTCCTCAGCCGGAGAGCTGCGGGGCTCTTCTACCAGCCCATGCGTGGAGAGGGTGATGGGGGTCTGCCCCTCCAGTTTGGGGGCTTCCCGGGTCAGCCCTGAAATGACAAAACGGGGCATGGAGGAAGGGGGCATTGGGATGGAGGGGCCGGACCTGCTCAGCCTCACAGCTGCCTCCTAGTTCAGCAAGGATGAGACTTCACCAGCCACAGCCAGGGCCTCGTGCCTCTCGGGGGGGGGACCCACCTGGAGGGAGGCTCCTAGCGCCGCTCCTGGGGTGAAAGGCCCCTCCCCCGGCCTCATCGGGGGGGGGCGGGGCCTGCCCTCCCTCTGTTCTGCGGGGGGATTCCTGCCTGCTCAGGAGGGACCATTTCCTGACTGCTGGCTGTGTGTGCGGTCACCCCCACCCCCACCTCAGAGAGAGTCCTCCAGACGGGCGTGTGCAGAGCTGATGAGCAGCAGCTGTTGGGTACCAGGAACTCAAGACTCCGCTCTGGCACCCAGCCTCCTGCCTGCAGAGACAAAAGGCTTCTTTTGGAGCAGGTGGCAAGAGGACAAAGGCTGATCTGTCCTGGGGAGGGAGAGGCAAATGGGGCCGCTGAGCTGGCTGTGTGCCAGGTATGCCTCAGTTACCCTCTGGCTCTGGGGGGGAGGGGCTCTGCCTCCTGGAGGTGCCCTGGGAACACTGCAGCAAGCTGACTGGCGGCTGGGGGGGGGGGGCTCTCAGCAGCTGCCTTGCTGATGATGCCCTCCTGCCATTGAATTTCCAGCAGTGGCTGCTCCACTGAGCCATGGGGGGTGGGGGGAAGGGAAGAAACTTAGCCAGAGGGCTGTGGTTCATCCCTCTCAGAAAAGGACTTCAGGCCATGCATCGGTCCTGCCCTGGCCGCATTCTGGAAGGGCCCCTGCAAGCCTGGCTCTCCTCTTCCCTGACGGAATGGCATCTGGATCACCCTTCTGTCTGCCAGGAGGGTGAGCCAGGTTGCCCTTTTCCATCGCTCTTGCCAGTAGGGAAGGGGAGGTGCAGCATCAAGGGGAAAGTTTAAACTCTGCAAGCAGAAAATAGGTGACGGGAGGAGTACCTACTCATGTCTGAATGTGAAGGGATGCGATTGCCTACACAAGCGTGTGTGCACCAAGCGAAAGTTCTGACCCACAGCCTGCCCCTCCACAGGCCCCCAAGGCTGCTCCTTGCTCAGATGCCCCATTAGTGTGTCTAGAGAAACCTGAGACTGTCCCCAAAATTGCCCGAATCTATTGCTCCCCAAAAGGTCTGGGGGACCCTTGGGAGGCAGATCCATTTGAGGGCAGCTGCACCCTCGAAGGGAGTCAGCCAAGGGGGCTGACACCTGGCACAAGCTGCAAGAGCAGAAAAGAAGCCAAAAGGTGGGGAGGCCTTGGGGTTCCTCTCCAGCCCTCCTGCGGCTGAGAACAAGAATTGAATCCTGCCACCTGAAGGGGCCCAGATCACAGGAGGCCGGGCTGAACACCTGCGGGAACAAATTCAGGGGAAGAATTTGAATATGGAACCCGAGTGGAGCCACAAACCACGGCCAAAACCTCCTTACCAGTTCTTGCCTTTTATAGAGACTTCCAGCTCTTGCAACCCACAACCTGATTTGGCCCTTTAGACCCAGCTGGGGTGCTGGCAAAGGAGAGGATGCTACTCCAGATTCCTGGGGAACATCCCAGCTTTATATGTGGGGAGGGGAGGGAGGGGGAGCCAAGCCGAAGGGAGAAAAACAGCATTCAGCGCTCAAAGCCCTGAATAATTCATGCCTAAGTTTTTAACAAGTGTGGGAAAAATCGCAAAGGAGGCGTGAATATAACAGGATACTTCCGGCTCTCAGTAGGCTGAGGCCCGCATGACCGGCTTGCAAAGAGAGTTGAACTTGGAAGCATCTCCCTTTTGGAAGGGGCTCTTCATCTGGCCTTTCTGCTTGCGGGGTTGAGAGCCTGTCGGTCACTTGGCTGCTTCTGGGAAGAGCCGCAGATGCTCTCAGAGGTCAGCCAGAAGCCCCTTTCTAGCCGGGTCTGCCTGCCCCTTCCCGCAAGCCATGTGTCCACCACCGATGGAAGGGAGTAGTGGGGCAGCCCCGCAAGGGCAGCCTGACTTGAGCAATAGCTTGATGCCTGGCGGTGGCCCTTTCAGCAGGAGCCCCGAGGTGTTGTTGGCCAGAGGGCCCTCGTAAGTGCCCTCCTTTCCCAGGGCTGCCTCTCCGCTCGTCCGCCTCCAGCATTTGGCCAGACACATTCAGGCAGGAGCATATGGCTGCCTGCCTCCCTCCCTCCCTCCCTCTCACCCACCCAGCACAGTCTGCCACGCTGTGTGGCTATTTCTGTTCTGCAGCAGGACTGATTTCACACGCAGGAAGGCTGCACCTGCAGAGGGTTGGGGCCAGGGTACCCCCGGGAAGCTGGGGACTCTCCCTCTGATAAGCCCACATTCTGCTCAGCTCTTCCAGTGGGGATCACACCCATGGTGCTCGGCTCAGGGGTCCTGTGGGGCAGAGGAGGCAGCTCAAGCCTTGCAACCTCCAGCAGGCCAAGCCCCCTTCTCTGCCAACCCCGGCTGCGTCTGCGTCTGAACCAGCCCCCTAATGGGTCAGAGCTCTCCACACTTGTTCCAAAGGGCTCCCCTAAAGGACTGGACTGCCAGATTCCTCCTCACGGATTACTGTTACTTTCGCTTCCCATTCTGAATCTCTGGCTGTGGCTTTTCTCTAATTCCGCTCATCCATTTCCACACTTGCCTGGCTCCCTTTTCTAGCCAGAGTGTCTCTGCCTTCAGCAAGCAGCTAAGCCTGCAACCGCGGGTCCTTCCCACCCTGAAGGAGCAACCCTCTGCCCACCTCTTACTGGAATGGCTGGAAAGAGTTACCAGGATAAGGAGACGCTGAGCCGACTTTCTTGGATCTCGCCTGTTTCTTCTGGGGGGTGGGAAATGTGCAGCATGGAAAGCAGAAAGGTCAGCTCTGTGGCCTGCAGAAGCCCTAGCTGCGACCGACCGACCGGGCAAGAAAGGAAGCAGTCCAGACTGGAGTGGGGGAGCTGTTACTTGCCAGCTTCTCTGGCTGGAGAGCGGCCTGCCAGAAGCCCGTTCTCAGCGGTGCTTCCTTCCAGCCTCTCGGTTCCCTTGACGCTTCCACCTGCCTCCAGCAGCCCCCCACCGCCCCCTCCCCAGACGCAGAGCAGGCTGCTCCTTTCACTGGGCCCGGCGGTGGCTGCTGCCTTCCTTCTTTCCTCCTCCTCCTCCTCCTCCTCCTCCGCCCTGCAGTCGAAAGGGGGCTCGGAAGAGTCGGGCGCACCACTCTCGCCGCTGCCACCAGGACCGCTGCTGCTGACTCACGTTACAGGACCCGCGCCCAGCCGGGCTCACGGCTGCAGGTTGGCACAGCGAGGGAAGAGGGAGGGGGGCCCGGCAGCTCCCGCTGAGGTCCAGATCACCCCAAACTGGCAGCCCTTCCCCACAACCATAAGTGGGCGGGGGGGGCACTGAATTCTGGGGAGGGAACTTGGACACTATTGATCCAATGGAGAAACTCCGGGATCTCTTCCACCCCGCCAAGACACTCCATGCCCCCGCTGGAATTTGGAAGTTCCAAGGATGGTAAAAAGAAGCGCCGCGCCTGGATCGGGGCACCGGGACACTAAGCTCTTGAAACCGAGGCTGAACCCACCCGGAGCTCCGGCAGCTTTTACGAGCGGTAGCGGTGCCGACCCCGAGAGGTACGCTTCCTTCCTCGCGCACGTTCACACGTGCTTCTTAGCCACAGGAGTCCGAGCGCATTCCAGCCACACCCCACTGCGTGCTCCAGGCATCCTCGCAGGAGGCCGCGGCTTGGCTTGCCCGCCGTCGCTCGGGCAACTCGCTTCCCTTTTGGCACAGCCGAAGACCAAAGGCCGACGCGGGGGGGCGGGGGGAGACGCTTGCCGGAGCCTCTTAGCTCTTTGGAGCTGCTTAGCTTTCAGCACTCCAGCGCTGCAAGTGAGAAAGTGGGAAGGGGCTACCAAAGTTGACAGGCGGCGCCTTTCCGGAGAGAAGCCCGCTTCTGGTCGGGGAGGCTCCGTTCTTCCCGCTCATCTCTCCTTCCCCGAGAGCAGAAAGCCTTTTGGCCCCCAAACGAGCACCCCACCCCCCAAGCACCCGGCACATCCCTCGCCGCAGCGTCGGGCCGACCCTCCGATCCCCGCCAGGCCTCCCCATTTCGCAGCCCCTTCGAGCAACAGCTGCTCTTCCGCGCCGTCAGCCGCATCCAGGAGCGCCTCGCCTTCCGCGCCGGCCGAGTCACTCACCCGGGGGGGCGGCCCCTCCTGGCGTCTCCATCCGTCCCGGCTGCACCAGATGCTCGCTGCGCTGCTGCCGCCTCCCTCCGCGCCGCCGCGACCCCTGCAGCAGCGGCGGCAGCAGCCGCCCGAGCGCACATCGCCGG